>JARBWK010000001.1:17481536-17606375 GCA_030556195.1 Anolis apletophallus
TTATGTTCCCTAACTAGCAACATTTGGCTTCTGCAGACTCCTTGCCAGCAACGGAGGGGGCAGAATCCCTCTGCTCATGCGCAGTTCTTATCCATTTGGCACTAAGGAGTTCCCCAGGGTGCCATCTTGTCTCCCACCCTCTTCAACATCTATGTCCAGCCCCTGGCCAGTATTGCTAGGAGCCATGGTTTCTGCTGCTACCAATACGCCGACGACACACAGCTGCTGCTGAAGCTTGACCCAGGGACATCATCGGTGCCGGACAGTTTCAGTCAAGGGCTGAGAGCGGTGACAAGCTGGCTCAGAGCATACAGACTCAAAAATCAACCCGGCTAAACGGAGATTCTCTGGCCTGGCCGACCCGACCCTCACTCACCACTACCACTCTTCGAAGGCGAGCCCCTATCCCCGGCCCGGCGGTGAAGAGCTTGGGAGTGATTCTGACGAGAGACTGTCGATGGAAGCCCAGATCCAGGCCGCAGCTAAGGGCGCCTTTTTCCATAGGGCCCGACGGTTGGCCCCCTATTTACCATCAGAGGCATTGAGAACTGTGATACATGCCACCGTCGTCTCGTGCCTTGATTATTGCAATGCCCTATATGCGGGCCTACCTCTGTCTACAACTCGGAGGCTCATTCAGAACGCAGCGGCCAGACTCATCTCTGGGGCATCTGTCAGAAACCATATCTCTCCAATTTTAAAAGATCTTCATTGGCTGCCCACAGAGTTCAGAGTGATTTACAAACTTATGGCGCTCACCTTTAAAGCACGGCATAATATTGGGCCAGCCTATCTGGGCGATCGGGCTGACAGTCCAACACACCGAGAGGCCAGCGAGCCATAAATGGTGATCGATAGCCATCCCTGGGGTGAGAGAGGCTCGGCTGATGGAGACCCGACGGAGAGCCTTCTCCGTGGTGGCTCCCATGATCTGAACACCCTCCCGCCTGCCCTCAGGGCCACATCGGCCCAAATCAGATTCCTATCGGACCTGAAAACCTGGCTCTTCTGCCAGGCATTTTGGGGTTTGATCGACGCCTGGAGACTGAGCCTTTCTGGCGTGTGTACCTATGTTTTTAAACTGTTGTATTTTGGGTTTTAAATGATGTAAGTCGCCCGGAGCACCAGTGGTGGAGGGCGACTCACAAATAATAAAGTTATTATTATTATTATTATTATTAAGGTAAACAAACCTCACGCCTTGTACTGTTTAGACCAATCTGAGCCTACGTTATCTACGCTAGGCACGGGGTGTACTTTGGCAAATCACAGCATTGGCCAGAAGCACCAATCATAGTGTTACATTCACGGAGCCTGTGCCTGCTTGATTCTTGGCACAGAAACCCACTTTTCTAATCTCTACACGTGTGCAGCATCACTCTCTGACTGTACCTCTGTTGGAAAAGTACCAAAACCGCTTTAAGAGTACCCTTGACCCACTCGACATCCTGGTGCAGTTTTGAGTGGGACGGACCACGGATGATGGGAGTTGAAGTACCTTCACTCACTTTCTGAGACTGCTGCGACCCTCATCCAATGACTGATCAAGACCACACTTGGCACACAGAGCCCCCATGACCCACTCTACATCCTGGTGCAGTTTGGAGGGGGGGAAGGACCATGGGCAATGGGACTTGCAGTACCTCCACTAAGTTCCTGAGACCACCGCACGCCACACAAACATCTAATAGGAACAAACCTTGGCACACAATGCCTTCCTCAAATAACTCGGGTACCGCCGGGTCCCCAGGCTAGTATACAAATAAATCTGATCATAATCAATATAATGTGCAATCAATATAATGCACATTAGGCCCAGACACTTGGACCTAAAATGCATGTGTGCTGTGTTTTATGTTAAATGTCAATATAATACATATATAACAATATTGACATTTAACTTTTGCAAATTAATGTTTTGGCTGCCACTATTTATTTATTTTGAGTGCCATTTAGAGGAGGGGAAAGCTGACTACAAACCCAATAAGTAAATAAATGCTGCCGACCGTTTATTTACTTATTGGAGATGGATAGGCATCGGGATATATATACCCTTGGCTTCTGCTGACATTGACAGGGCGCACACGCGGGTGCCTTTCTTCCCCCTCCTCCCCCTCCCTCTGCTGTGCATCACGGCCGCGCGGCACGGCGGGAGCTGTAGTCCGCCGCCCGGGGAGGCGCCATAGCGCGCGCCCTCGCCAGGACTACGCTTCCCAGGGAGCACCGCGAGGGAGGTGTGTGTGGCGCGTGTCCCCGCTCGAGGGGCGGCCGGGCAAGGGAGGGAGCGCGCCGAATTGCTGCCAGCCAGCCAGCGGGCAAAGTCGGAGGAGGAGGAGGAGGAGGAAGGTTTGGGGCTGCGCAGGCTTTTGGCCCCCGTCTCCTTCCGCCCGCCCGTCCTTCCTCCCTTTTGCATTTTGCCCTGGGAGACGGAGCGGAGCCGGGGCGCCATGCAGGCGGAGTCGGGGATCGTGGCGGACTTCGAGGTGGGCGAGGACTTCCACGAGGAGCCCAAGACCTACTATGAGCTCAAGAGCCAGCCCCTCAAGCGCAGGTGAGTGAGGGCCTCCCCCAGGAAACCCTCCTGGCTCCCTGCCCTCCTTGCCCTTCCCGCCTCTCCCTCTCCCTTCCCCTGCGCTGACCTCTCAGCCTCGCCTCCCCTTGCTGCCCTCTTCCTCCTGCTGCCGCCTGACCCTTGGCTGCCCTGGTGCCAGGTCAAGCCAAGGAGAAGCTTCCTTCTTTCCCTCTCTCCTCCCTTCCCTCTCTCCTCCCTTCCCTCTCTCCTCCCTTCCCTCTCTCCTTCTCTTCATTCTCCCCTTCGTCCCATCTTCCCTTACTTCCCTCTCCCTTCATTCTCCCCCTCGTCCCTTCCCTCCTTTTCTTTCCTTCATTCTCTCCTTCCTTTCCTTTTGTTTCTTTCCCTTCATTTTCTCCTTCTTGTCCTTCCCTCTCTCCTTCCCTTCATTCTCACCTTCATCCTGCTTTCTCCCCTTCCCTTTTCCTCTCTTCCCTTCCCTCTCTCCTCCCCTGCCCTTCTCCCTTCTATCTCTCCTTCCCTTTGATTTCCCTCTCAATTCCTTCCTCCTGTTCCCTCCCTCCCTCCTTCCCTTTCTCCTTCCCTTCGTTCTCCCCCTCGTCACTTTCCTCCTTTTCTTTCCTTATACTCTACTTCCTTCCCTTCCTTCCCTTCCCTCCTTACTTCCATCTCTCATTTCCTTCGCTTTCATTCTCAATATCTTTCTTTCTTTGCATCCCTCCTTCCCTTCTTTCCCTTTCTTCTTTCCCTTCCTTTTGTTTCTTTCCCTTCATTTTCTCCTTCTTGTCCTTCCCTTCATTCTCCCCTTCATCCTGCTTTCTCCCCTCCCCTTTTCTTCCTCTCTTCCCTTCCCTCTCTCCTCCCCTCCCCTCCTCCCTTCCCTCTCTCCTTTCCTTTGCTTTCCCTCTCAATTCCTTCCTTCCCTTCCTTCCTCCTGTTTCCTCCCTCCTTCCCTTCATTCTCCCCCCTCCTCCCTTCCCTCCTTTTCTTTCCTTTTTCCTTCCTTCCTTTCCTTCCTTTCCTTCTTTCTTCAATCTCTCATTTCCTTCACTTTCATTCTCAATATCTTTCTTTCTTTGCATCCCTCCATCCCTTTCTTCTTTCTCTTCCTTTTGTTTCTTTCTCTTCATTTTCTCTTTCTTGTCCTTCCCTCTCTCCTTTCCTTCATTCTCCCCTTCATCCTGCTTTCTTCCTTTTTCTTCCTCCCTTCCCTTCCCTCTCTTCTCCCCCCTCCTCCCTTCTATCTCTCCTTCCCTTTGCTTTCCCTTTCAATTCCTTCCTCCTCCCCCTCGTCCCTTCATTCTCCCCTTCGTCCCTTCCCTCTTTCCCTCCTTCATTATCTACTTCCCTTCCTTTCTTTCACTCCTTACTTTCATCTCTCCGTTCCTTTGCATTCATTCTCAATTTCTTTCTTTTCTTCCCTCCATCCCTCCCTTCCCTTTCATCTTTCTCTTCTTCCTTTCCTTTCCTTTCTTTCCCTGCATTTTCTCCTTCCTGTCCTTCATTCTCACCTTTATCCTTCCTTCTCCCCTTCCCTTTTCTTCCTTTCCTCTCTTCCCTCTCTCCTTCCTTTCTTCTCTCCTTTCCTTTGCATTCCCTCTCAATTTCTTCCTTCCTTCCTTCCCTCCCTCCCTCCCTCCTTCCTGTCCTTCCCTCCTGTCCTTCCCTCTCACCTTCCCTTCATTCTCACCTTCATCCCTTTCCTTCACTCTCTCTTTCCTCCTACCCTCCATCACTCTTCCCTCCTTCCTTCAATCTTTCCTTTCCCTTCCTTCTCTTTCTTTCTTTCTTTCTTTTTCCCCTTCCTTCCTTCCCTCGCTCTCTCCTTCCTGTCCTTCCCTTCTGTCCTTCCCTCTCGCCTTCCCTTCATTCTCACCTTCATCCCTTTCCTTCATTCTCTCCTTCCTCCTACCCTCCACCACTCTTCCCTCCTTCCGTCTCTTTCTTTCTTTCTTTCTTTCTTTCCTTACTTCTCTCCCTCCCTCCCTCCCTCCCTCCTTCCCTTCCTGTCCTTCCCTCCTGTCCTTCCCTCTCGCCTTCCCTTCATTCTCACCTTCATCCCTTCCCTTCATTCTCTCCTTCCTCCTACCCTCCACCACTCTTCCCTCCTTCCGTCTCTTTCTTTCTTTCCTTACTTCTCTCCCTCCCTCCTTCCCTTCCTGTCCTTCCCTCCTGTCCTTCCCTCTCGCCTTCCCTTCATTCTCACCTTCATCCCTTTCCTTCATTCTCTCCTTCCTCCTACCCTCCACCACTCTTCCCTCCTTCCTTCTCTTTCTTTCTTTCCTTACTTCTCTCCCTCCCTCCTTCCCTTCTGGCTGTTAAGAATTGTGGGACTTGAAGTCCAAAACACCTGGAGGGCCAAAGTTTGCCCGTGCCTGCTCTAGAATGAATGCAGTTGGACCCCACTTGAATTGTCACGGCTAAGGAATCCTGGAGTTGTACTTTTACAAGAACTTTAGTCTTCTCTGCCGAGGGATGCTGGTTCCTCACTAGATCACAACACCTATTGTCCCATAGCATTGAGCCATGACAAATCAAGTGGGGGTCAAAACTGCAAACTTCGGCCCTCCAGGCGTTTTGGACTTCAACTCCCATAATTCCTAACAGCCGGTAGGCTGTTAGGAATTGTGGGAGTTGAAGTCCAAAACACCTGGAGGGCCGAAGTTTGCCCAGGCCTGGTGTAGACCCACCCCCACCTTCTTGGGGGACATAAAATGCCAGGACCCTTCACTCAGTCCAATCCAACTAAGATGGAAACTTGTTACCCTATATGTTTTGGAGGTGGTAAGAGTTTCCCCTGACTTCTCAGGAGTTTGGCATACTTCCCCACCCGCTTCACCCTCCTGCGAAAGAGGTGTATGCAATATGTGTGGGTTGACACAGATGCTGTGCAGCGTGCCAAAGCCGAGGAGGAGGCGTTGCCCATTTGTTTTGAGGTGTGAGAAGCGTGCGTGGCAGAAATAAAAAAAAAACAAGAAGAAGAAGAAGAAAAAAGAGACTCAGCAGCTGTAGGTTTGGCTCTCCCACCGCACCAGCCTTCTTCTCCATCGCTTTGACTTGTGTTAAAAATCCAAGTTGTCCCTTTGACAGCAGGTGGGTGGCTTGAGTGGGAAGGCCAGGAGGAGCGGAGAGGGGAATGTTGCAGAAGGAATGGCACTCAGTGCCTGCTGTTTACTTTTGCACTGTTGCTGAATCAGGCTGTTTGTAAAAGTTTTTTTTTAAAAAAAAAAACCACTGAAAGGAAGCATCTCTTTCTTTCTTTGCTACAGTCCAGGACTATAAAGGCAGCCATTTAGCCAGTGGTTCCTGTCATAATAGCAGTTTTGTTTCGCGTGTGTGACTGTTTGGGCGAGAGAGGAGGAGCCAAGTCCTGCGGCTGGTATTATGTAAAGGGTATTGTTGGGCACTCTCACCAGAGGCATTATCTGGCCTTGACGGGGAGTTACAGTTACGGACTTCCACTCATAGTGAAATGGGTATCAAGCACAGTCTGGGTGGAAGGCTGAGCAGGGAGGAGGGAACCTACTATTCATCTTTATATTCCGTGTACGTGTTGGCCTGCCCCATTCCTCTGCTTGAAATATTCTTAGGGTTTTCCGTGGTGCTGGATTGTTAGATTTCTCTCCAAGCAATATAAGCAAACCAGTATTTATTTTGTTGTATTATTTAATTTTATTGGGAGGCGGAAAGACAATATTCTGGAATGTTTGACATGAGGCCAGCTTGGGCTTGATTATAGTAGGCGTGAAACGAAATAGTGCTCACGATGTGTATTTAGACCAGTGGTTCTCAACCTGGGGTCCCCAGATGTTTTTGGCCTACAACTACCAGAAATCCCAGCCAGTTTACAGCGGTTAGGATTTCTGGGAGTTGAAGCCCAAAACATCTGGGGACCCCAGGTTGAGAACCACTGATTTAGACTATGTGCTCATGCTTCTCTCCTATCACTGTATGACAGAATGCAGAGAAGAAATAAGATGAAATGTTGTTAAATGACATAGAAACATAGTGTCTGGTGGAACCTCAAAGACTAGTTCATTGGTTCTCAACCTGTGAGTCCCCAGGTGTTTTGGCCTACAACTCCCAGAAATACCAGCCAGTTTACCAGCTGTTAGGATTTCTGGGAGTTGAAGGCCAAAACATCTGGGGACCCACAGGTTGAGAACCACTGATCTAGTCCAACCCTTCCAGTATAAGAATCCATTGCTCAGGCTTACTTGGTATCCTCCGTAAGGGAATCTCATTTAGACGTGGTTGGCAAATTGCTCTTTTTGTGTCCTTGGGTATTCAGGATAAAAACAAATGCCACGGCTGTTTTTCTTCTTTATATAGATATTGTATGAATTATGTTTCTCTGTTTTGATTACCACACCATACATGAAGAAGGGCAGAATTGTGGGACTGTGTTGTTCCTTAAGGTATCCAGAAATGGAGAAAGCTATAACAGAGAAAGCATGCTATGCGATCCTCTCGTTCCAGCTAGAAGAAGCTTCTCGGAAGCTGCAATTAGTCCAATGCTCGGCAGCCAGGTTACGAACTGGAGCGGGGTACAGGGAGCATACAACACCCCTGTTTCGCCGGCTCCATTGGCTGCCAATTAGCTTCCGAGCACAATTCAAAGTGCTGGTTTTAACCTACAAAACCCTATACGGTTCTGGCCTTGTTTATCTGTCCGAATGGATTCTCCCCTATGAACCATCAAGGACATTAAGATCCTCCGGAGAGGCCCTGCTCTCGGTCCCACTGTCTTCGCAAGCGCGTTTGGTGGGGACGAGGGACAGGGCCTTTTCTGTGGTGGCTCCTCAGCTGTGGAATTCTCTCCCGAGTGATGTTAGATCTGCCCCTTCCTTGTTGTCCTTCAGGAGGTGGGTGATGACTTGGATGTGGAACAAAGCTTTCCCAGAAAGCTTGAAATGGGTGGCCACATTTACAGACTGAGTGAATTTGTTTTAAATGGCAATGTGATTAGTATGTATGTATTTTGGAATTTTATGTTTTTAAAATGTTGCTGTAACATGTTTTAAATTTGTATGGCATTGAATTTTGCTGTAAGCCGGTCTGAGTCCCTCTATGGAGGCAAGAAGGTCAGGGTACAATTTTTTTTAAAAAATTAAAATTAAAATGGTGGTTGGTCACCTATTCTGATTTAATAGTATTCCCTATCCACCATCCCTTTTGACCCTGATTGGCTATGATGATCTAGTTTGTTTTGCCTTCTCAGCATTGCGTATAGGAATTAGGCTGAGAGTTGTTGACTCTGACTCTTGGTGGCTTCTTGTAATGATCGCACCAATCAGTATTAATGTGGTTTAAAGAAGTAAAAGCTCAGATAGCGCAGTGGATAAACCCAGGTTCATGTCTTTGCAGAGTCAGGAAGCTCACTGAATGACCTTGGACTAGTTTCACACACAAAACCTGATCTATCTCATAGATGGTTTTGTTATCAAGCTAAAATAGATAGGAAAAAAATTATGACTCCATTGAAGGAAAGTTGTCCTTATTGTGCAACTTAAGGTTGACTCCAGTTTATGGCAACACTCATATGGTTTACTTGGCCATATTTATGCATAGGAGGTTTGCTGTTGCCTACTACGTCATAATCCAAGGAGTGTGACCAGCCCAAGGTCATCCGCTGAATTTACACAACTACGTTGGGATTCACAAACTCAAACCATTATATCATATTATCTCCACTATTGTAAGAAAGGAAGCATAGAATTTTAATGAAGACATAATTGTTTAACTTTTGGGAGAAGAGTTTTTCATTTCACTTGGAGAATGAAATGTCTATACGGTTCTGGCCCAGCTTACTTGTCCGAACGCATCAGCCGCTATGTCCCACCTCGTAATCTAAGATCATCCGGGGAGGCCCTGCTCTCGCTCCCGCCTACGTCTGAGATGAGGCTGGTGGGGACGAGGGATAGGGCCTTCTCGGTGGTGGCTCCCCGCCTGTGGAATGCGCTTCCTATTGATGTACGATCCACCACATCCCTCCTGGCCTTCAGGAAAAAAGTAAAATCCTGGCTGTGGGACCAGGCATTCGTACACCAGCACAAGGCAGCATTTTAGATTGGTTTTTAATGAAAGTGGTTGATTATGGCCAATGTTTTTATGGACTGAACATTGTTTTAATCCAGAGTGAATGTGTATGGTGCTAATGTAGTTGTATTTTAATGTATTTTTAATGTATTTTAATTGTTGAAGTGTTTTGGGGTTTATATTGTTATTATGTGGGCATCGAATTGTGCCGTACTGTAAGCCGCTCTGAGTCCCCCCTTGGGGGTTGAGAAGAGCGGGGTAAAATCCCGAAATAAATAAAAAAATAAATGTCCTTCTCATCAGTTTGGTGGGTTCATGCACATGGTTCTAAATGAGGATCCAATATAAGTCACAGATAAGTGGTGACCATATCATGGTATCTAACCCCATACTGTCTATATATCTGTAATAGTGATTTGGTTATCAATGAAATTGATTACTGATATTATTATAATTAACTTTAATTGACTATCTTGAAACAATATTTTTTGGTCTCTTCTTTCATTGAGTGTGCCTCCTTCTTAATTGACATTATCACAATGTGCTGCACTTCTGTATGCAGTTCTGTATGCATAATTTTTTTGTGGATAAAGTCATGTTGGTTCAATTGCAGTCCTGGTTGGCTAATTTGATATTAAATTGAATGAGGCTTTTGCTTAAATTTCCAGTCTTGGTGCCAGAAGGTGCACTGTAGAAATGCTGAAGCTAAGAGTATTGCTTGTCTCTGCTTCAACATAGGTAATGGGTAGTTTTTGTTTAGTAATGGAAATTTAAACATGTCATTCTATTATTTTTTGTTTCTGAGTCAAGCAGTAAAGATATCTATTCAGAATCAGTAATCTAGTCAAACATTTCTATATGGATCACTGAAAATGAGTGGCATTTTCACATATGACGTCAAGGATGCTAAGATCATCCGGAGAGGCCTTGCTCTTGGTCCCGCCACCTTCGCAAGTGTGTCTGGAGGAAACACAGAGACAGGGCCTTCTCTGTGGTGGCCCCTTGGCTATGAAACTCTCTCCCGAGTGAGATCAGATCTGCCCTCTCCCGCTTGTCCTTCAGGAGGCTAGTGAAAACCTGGCTATGGAATGAAGCATTCCCAGAATAATGGCTGAGACTGGTTATAGTCCAAAGTGAGTGGACATATGCGGACTGAGTTGAATATGATTTTATTGGCGATTTGGCTTATATGTATTTTACCTATATGTATTTTAATCTTGTATTGTTGTAGGATGTTTTAATTTGTATTAATAGCATTGAATCCTTGCTGTAAGATGGTCTGAGTCCCTCTACGGAGGTGAGAAGATCGAGATATAAAAGTTTTAATTAAATAAATATGTGCAGATCAAGGGAGAGCCCTTCACTGTGATTGTAGTGCCCCTGAAAGGATAATGAATAGAAGTCTTTTGCTGTGGGGAATTCTGAGGACATTTCATTATTTATTCTGAGTATTTATACCCTGCTCCTGAGACACAAAGACCCTCAGACTGTCTTACAAATTGTTAATTGTACTGTTTCTTAAACTCAGGCTTATAATCTATATAAGACACAATAGTCAAGGAAAAGGGTATGGTCGTTAGGGAGGAGATTAAGACCAGCAGAAACTGCCCAATCAACTCTCCCCCCAAAGACTAGGTTCATGACAATTGGGATGGATGGAGGGATCACCATCTGCTACTGGGCCTAGCATGAAAGGGCTGTGCTAGCATCTCCCCCTTTCTCTCTGAGGTCGGGCCAGTGGCAGTTGGGATGGAGGGAAGACTGACATTTCTTTCTAGGCCTAGACATGACAGAACTGTGCCTGTCTGTTCTTTTCTTCCTCCAAGACTAGGGGAGTGGCATTTGGGATAGAGGAGGGGCCTTTCATCTGCCTCCGGATCTAAACATAATAGAACTATACTTGCTCTTCTTCTTGCCATCCAAGGCTAGTGTCCCAGTATCTTCCTCTTTCCTTCAGAGACTGGGGCAGTGGCAGTTTGGAGGTATGGATAGCCTTTACTCTGCTTCTAGGCCTAAACATGATGAAACTGTACCTGCCTGTTTTTCTCAGAGTCCAGGGCAGTGACAGTTGGGATGGAGGGAAGGCCTTTCATCTGTTTCTGGGTCTAGGCATGATGGAGCTTTGCTGCCTGTTCTTCATTATAGTAGTTGTGTGAAGTGCTTGCTTAATAGCCACCATTACACACACCAAAGCATTAAGTTAAGGAGCTGTTCGGTTTTATCTGGCTGACTTCAACTGCGTCTGCCTAAGAGTGGTGTAAGAATGCCCTTGCCAATCTGGAAGCCTTCTGATGGATTGGACCACAATTATCGCCCGCAAGTGTGAATGAGTGGAATTATTGTCCAACCCATCTGGAAGGCACCAGGTTGGACAAGGCTTGTATCAGTGATCTTTAAATTGAGTCTTGCCTATAGGAGTATGACTAGAACAAATCAGCATATCTATTTCTTCCCCGGGGTTTTCCCCAGCAATACCTTGAGATGCTAAGGGGTTGAACTTGCAATCTTCTCGATGCAAACATAGCAACCGTCTTTGTAAATTATGAGCCCTCAGTTTGCCACTCTGCTTTAAAATAAAGAAGCTTGCCCCCTTAATTTGTAGGAAAGTGGGGTGGGGGTGCGTTGGGTTCTAGGAGCAACACTGTGATGGAAAATGCCCACTGTATAAATCTGCAAACGTTTTCTTCCAGTGCATTCCTCCTGGCAGACATGCTAGATGAAATAGGGCCATAAATTAAAACCTGCAGATAGACCTGTCAGTTTATGCTCTGCTGTGTTTTTTCCCATGGTTTACTTCCCATGGCCTATGCCTGGAATATTCTATAAACTTCACATACAGAGTATGTACTAAATGGGTTTGATAAAGAAGCAACGTGAATCTATATGTTTTTGCTAATGAAATCCTGAAAATTCTGGGTCAGTGTAATAAGAACCAAAGCTTGTAAGTTTATAAAACTGCTCTCTACTTATATTGTTTGCCAAAAAGCGAAAGTTTCCAATAAAGTTCATAACAGATATATTAATTCAACACCACATAGATGAGTTCATGAAAGTACTATGTACTTTATGGAAATGATGCAGAACCTAGTACAAATAACAATAGAACTGAACCCTTTTAAATTGTTGTTAACAATATCTGCAGAAATGGGAAAGCAAACCAAGTTAGTGTAATTTCCTCTTTAGAAATAGCATAGCTTCGGAAAACACATTTGCAGTCATAAACCAGGTAGTTAGATTATATGGTGCTCCCCAAAACGAAGATCTGATACATATGAGGGCGGGTCAATAAGTCCGTGACTATTTGAAGGAAACACAAGTTTTTGGATGCAAAAGAAAAAAAATCCTTTATTTTTCAACGCCATTGATTGTTCAATGTGGATTTTGAGCTCTGACTTTATTGGCGTGGCCTTCGGCGCCAATTCACGAGAAACCCCACTATTTGGTTCAAACGGCGCAAAAACTCTTCCATATTGCAGTTGAACAACGCCAAACACTCCTGCAAAATTGTCACATGATTGCATTTGTGGTCGATTGTGAGCAAACGTGGCACCCATCTTGCAGAAAGCTTTCTCATACCCAAGTGATCATTTAAAATTGAAACCACTGAGCCATGTGAGATGCCTATGGCTTCCACAATCTCTCACATTTTCAATCTCCGATCGGCCAACACCATATCATCAATTTTTTCAATTGTTTCGGGAGTAGAGACCTCAACTGGGCGTCCAGAACGTTCAGCATCTTCCGTGCTTGTACGGCCACAACGAAATTCAGTGAACCACGTTTTTACCATTGAAATTGATGGTGCAGAGTCCCCATAGTATTTCTCAAGCTTAGTCTTGGTTTGAGTATGGTTTTTGTCCGCAAAAAATAATGCTTAATGAGCACACGAAAATTCACTTTCCCCCCATTTTCTTCTCAAATCACACGGTAGTCTGCTATCAATGGCTATCAAACACAAACTAAATGATGCAGCTTGTTCAAATTTTGACAGGAGTCAACTGACAGATGTCTGTTGACAGGAGCAGTGTTGCCCTTTCAGTTAAGAGGTGGGAAATTCAAAAAGTCACGGACTTAATGACCCGCCCTTGTAGTTTATGATACTTGTACCTCTTCTGTGAAGTGCTGTTCACACTGTATAAAGTTAGGAATGCTAGAATCATTAGAAATGCAATGTTTCCCTAATTTGTTGATTGTTAACTTGATTCACTTTATGAATGCACAATTCTTCAGAGCTTTGGTAGAGGTCACAGTTTCTCTGATTGTGGATAAAGTACAATTCCCAGAAATGAAGGTCAGTTCCCCTCAAATCCCTCCAGTAATCAGATTTTGGCGTATCAGCTATGTGTGCCAAGTTTGGTCCAGATCTATCGCTGTTTGGGTTCACAGTGCTCTCTGGATGTAGGTGAACTACAACTCTCCCAAATTAAGGTGAATTTTCCCCAAAGACCTCCACTATTTTTTTGTTGGTCATGCGGGCTCTGTGTGCCAATTTTGGTCCAATTAAGAGTGTTCACAGTGTTCATTGATTGCAGTTGTTTATTTGTTCAGTTGCTTCCAACTATTCGTGACCTCATGGACCAGCCTATGCCAGAGCTCCCTGTCGGCTGTGGCCACTCCCAGTTCCTTCAAACCAAGCCAGTCATTTCAAGGATAGCATCCATCCATCTTGCTCTTGGTTGGCCCCTTTTCCCTTCCATTTCCCCATCATTGCCTTCTCCAAGCTTTCCTGTTTTCTCATTATGTGGCCAAAGTACTTCATCTTTGCCTCCAATATCCTTCCCTCCAGTGAGCAATGAGCAACTATAAATCTTAGTACCTCCAGTACCCCCAACTCTAAAATGTTCAGACCAATTACCCTCAAAACCTACCAGTATATGAATTTGGGCATATTGGGTTTGTATGCCAAGTTTAGTCCAGATGTATCATTGTTTGGGTTCATAGTGCACTCGGGTGTAAGTGAACTACAACTCCTATAAATTCCTCCAAAGACTTCCAGTACTTTTTGCTGGCTATAGGGGCTCTGTGTGCCAAATTTGGTCCAATTCATAGTGGAGTTCAGTGTGCTCATTGATTGCAGATGAACTATAAATCTCAGTACCTCCAACTCCTATAAACCATGGTAAATTCTCCCCAAGCCTCACTAGTATGTTCAGTTGCAGATCAATTTCTTTGTTTTCTGTGTGCCATAGAAAAGAATAGGAAAGGGTTAAGGGAGAGGCAGTGGGTGGGGTCATGCAAATTTCACACCAATGGAGAGAGAAAAAGGGAACACTGGGATGTCTGTGGTGGAGGAAACACATGAAATCAAGGATGGAATTGTCCCAGTCTGAAAGGCTTCACTTGGGTGGTGGGCAGTATGGCGTTTGTGGAGGACATTGTCAGGACTCTTGACCAAGTTCACGGCGCTCACTATAACCTGTAATATCATTGGAGGGAGGGCATTTGGTGTCTCCCGAGTAGTGGGAGCTGTAGCTGTTTGTGGAGATAGGAGCTTGTCTCTCCCAGTAACATACACACATGCATATTATCACTTTTATTATACATAGAGAGAGAAGGAGGGTGCCCCCTTATGCCCCCTTACGACCTAATAACGACACTTAAGAAAATCCTGCCCCGAAGTTCGAAAAGAAAGTCCACTTCCTGGTTGGCGTTCCAGGTGCGGAAATACTCGAAAGTAGCATTTCTTACGAATTACTTACGAAACGAATCATTTTCATAACTTTTTTCTCATGCCTAGTGTATAGATTTGTTTTTGTTAAATATTTGGTTTTGGAGCTTTTGTATCTTATTCTATCTGAAATATCCAAATTCATACATTATAGATGATTAATATCTGTTTTCTGTCAAAATAAAAATGAAAGAAAGGAAGAAGAAAAGAGAACACTGGAAATAGTTAATCTTATGTGCCATTTTTTTATTTGTAGGAAAGCTCCCAGAAGAAGTTTGTTAATTTTGTAAGCAAATATTAGCTCTGAAATATTTCAAATTGTTGCAGAATGCTAACAGTCAAATGTAGTACAGTGATCAGATTTAATTATTTTGAAATTCTCAGTTGGATTTATGTATATTTATGTATATTTGAACCAGTTTAAAAATAATTATTATTTTCAGATTACTGTGATTCCCCCCTTCTTTTTATGGTCTGGCTACTGTTCCAGTTGTGCAAGAAGTGGAAAATATTCTTAATTTAGAACAGGTCACATGGACTTTTATTGAGGAACAACATTTCACTGCAATAAAATGTGTCTTAGTAAAGAAACAGAAGCAAAATTCAGTGTTTAAAAAAATCTTGTTAAATGAGCAACTTTTTATAACAAAAGCTGAGTGGGTTGTATCCCATTCATATTCCTCCAGTACTAGAATACTCTGTAGTTCACCGAAGCTTTGCATGAACATAGTAGGGAAGAAAGCAATTCTCATTCCTTCTAAAGTCATATCATGCATTATTGGAGAAGGTCTCCCATTTGGAATTCCCTCCCGGGAAAGATCAGGAATGCTCCCTCATTGGAATCCTTCAGGAAACAACTGAAAACCTGGTTCTTCCACCTGGCCTTCGGAGTTTAAGCTCCCCAAATGCCCCCCCCATATCTGTGAGTCCTTTCCCCCCGATGTGACCTTTTGTGCCCGACGCTACTCCTAGTTCTCCCCCGAGTTTTTAAAATACCCTATATTTTCATGCGGCTTGCCCTGTTGGTTTTGTTTTTAGATTCACTTGTATTGTTGTGTTTCACAGATGTATTTTGTTGTGTTTATTGTTTTTATTATGTTTATTGGTTTTCTATGCTGTTGTATTTTATGATGTGTTGTTCGGGCACAGCCCCATGTAAGCCGCTCAGAGTCCCCTCCAGGGAGATGGATGTGGGTTATAAATAAATTATTATTATTATTATTATTATTATTATTATTATTATTATCCTTCCAGGGCAGATTTGTGAGTGATGGGATAGAGGTTGCATTTAGGAGAGGGAATAGTTGAAAGCCACTGTGGCATGTGCTTTGAACATTGGAAGACAACTCTGGAAATCAAAAGTGAGTGATCTTGTCCAAGTCATACAATGTCACCCCCCCAAAACTCTGTGATAATTTGTCTTTGTTGCCATTGTGTGTCTTCAAGTCATTTCCAGCTTATGGCAACCTTATCATGGGGTTTTCTGAGGTTGCCAAGACTTTTTAGTGTGTTGGCAGTAAATTTCAGAGGATAGATGCTCTGGCATTGCAGTAATGGTCTTGCTCAAAATGCATCTATACAACTAAGAATAATGAAGTAATTAATGCAAGTGGGGTTGACATTTAAGGAGAGCTGATAAGCCAGTGAGATGCCACCATGTTTGCATTTTCCAATTTTTTTCAACACAAATTCCTCTTTTTGGACTTTCCACTTAATGGCAGTAAAGTGAAACTTCAGTGTTTATAAACTATTATTTATTATTAATATTAATATTATGTATACCTCACCATTCTCAACCCTGAAGGGAACTCAGAACAGCCTTATACACCACAGACATAAAAAATAAACTTATACATTAAAACATGAATTTAAAACCATATAAAGATTAAAACACATTATTAAAACCACATAACATAAGTTTTATGTCTGATGCTCACAAGAAATTTTGGAAACGGTTCTGGCAGTAGGATAGACCTGAAGCAATACATGTTGAAGGCACTCAAACCCTTCCCCATTCCTTCTCTGAGTGCATGAATGGCAGATGGCCTATCACAGGGACATTGCTTACTTGCTTTTGGGAAGGGCTGTCAGGGGCAAGCGGTTGCATGAAAACCACAGTGTGTAAACTGGTTTTTAGATGAGCCTTGTAAGTACTACATGTGGGTTTTGTCTTTAATTTCTTTCATTGAAACTTTTAATTCTGAAATTTAGTGGTTTAAGATTTTTTTCTTAAGAGCTTTTAGAATAATAATAATAATAATAATAGATTTATATCCTGCCCTGTCTCCCCAAGGGGACTCAATGCGGTTTACAACAGATATCAGCAAACGTGAGAAGCCGAATAAAGACAAAAATAATCAACCCCCCAAATTCCCAAAAACAAACCCCCATCTACAGCAAAAATAATGACACATTATAAAAAATTAAACGGGAAACATAATAAACGTACAATTTCACAACTAAAATTTAGGGCGACAGAACAGAAATCTAAACAAAGCAACGTATTTTTTTTAACATCCAGTGGCTAGAGTGACCCGGCATTTCTGCTCCATGGTGACTATGCATGATATTCTATGTCTCCTCCTCTCTGTATGCTTGAAAGCATAGGATAGTTTTTAATTGTTTTAAAAAAGAGAGTAAGGAGGGAGCCGTTTTTATTTCTTTGGAGAGACAGTGTTCCGGTGGTGGTGGTGGTGTGTTTCATGGAGAAGGCCCCCTCTCCCATTCTAAACTGTGCTTGAGACGGGGGTAGGATTGAGAGAAGGATTCCTCCACTGATTGTAGTGCCTGAGCATTTTTGTATTTGGAGTTGTCCGGGCCCGAAGCATTTAGGGCTTTAAAAGTAATTACCAGCACTTTGTATCTAGCCCAGAAGCAGACCACCAGCCAGTGGAGCTGCTGCAACATGGGGGTGGCTCTCACCCTGTATGGCATCCCAGTTAATAATCTGGCTTTCAATCTCTGGACCAGCTGGAGCTTCCGAACTATCTTCAAAGGCAACCCCATGTAGAGAGCAATGCAGTAATCCAAATAGGATGTGACTATGGCATGGACTACCATGGCCAGATCTGGCATTTCAAAGTATGGGCTTAGCTGACGCACAAGGTTTAGTTGTGCAAAGTCACTCTTGACCACTGCCAACACCTGAACCTCCAGAGTCAGTGATGAATTCAGGATCACCACCAAGCTATGAACCTGCGTTTTCAGGGGGAGTGTAACCCCATCCAGCAAAGGCTGTATCCTTATACTCTGATTTACCTTTTGACTGGCCAGGAGCAACTCTGTCTTACCTGAATTTTATCTCAGTTTGTTGGCTCTCATCCATTCCATTACTGATGACAGGCACCGGTTTAGGACCAGAACGGCATCTTTGGCTTTCGGTGGAAAGGAGTAATAGAGCTGGGTGTTATCTGCATCTAAGTGGCATCGTACTGGTTGTGTTTCCCAATTTACATAAATATGGCACCGAACTCCAAAACTCTGATTAATCCCTTCTAGAGGTTTCAAGTAGATGTTAAATAGCATGACTTTATGGGTAGGAAAATGGAATCCATAGTGTTCTTAGATCAGGGGTGGGCAACCCACGGCCCACGGACCGGATGCGGCCCGGCAGCCAATTCTGTCCGGCCCAGGGAGAAGGGCATCGGGGGCAGGGCCAAGCGGAAGGGGTGCCGCCGCCATCCCATCGCGGGCTCTGTGGAGCCTGTGTCGGCAGACAAGCCAGAGGAGCGTCAGCTTTGGGGTGCCTGCCATTCCTGGAGGCAATCCGGGCCTGCAGCGGGAGCATTCGGCGACCTACGGTGGCTGATCGCCCTGGCAACCCGGAAGACTTTATCGTCTTCCGGGTCGCCAGGGCGATCAGCCACCTCAGCTCGCTAAGTGCCCCCCCTACAGGCCCGGATTGCCTCCAGGGATGGTAGGCACTCTATAGCAGGGCGATCAGCTGGGGATCGGCTGGGGGCGAGAGCGGCCGGAGGCCTGCAGCCTGCGATTGCCTGCTGCTCTGCTCTCTTCTGTGGCGGCTGGGTCCGCTTTGCCATCCTCTGGGCTGGGTCCATTGGCCCATTCCATCTTGTCTTCTTAAATTTAATTTTAGTGGTTTTTATTATTATTTTATAATAATAAAATAATAATAATAATAAATATAATATAATGTTATATTATATTATAATTTCAATATATTATAATGTCTATATATACACTATAATATAATAATTATGATATTAATACTAATATATGAATATTTCTTTATATATTAATATGTTAATATTAATGATGTGTAATATATAGTAAATATAGCAAATAAATAAATAAATAAATAAATAAATAAATAAATAATGTAGATCAGAATGTAGTTCCGCCTTTAGGTGCGGCCCTCCATAATATTTTTTGGCTCTCGTGTGGCCCCTTGGAAAAAATAATTGCCCACCCCTGTCTTAGATACTCCCAATTGACACTCCACTCTCAGCATAACAACTCCATCAGGCACGAAAGAGAACTCTCTTTAATGCCTCCTTCCTTCTCCTGCTGTTCTCCAGATATATCGGATCACAAGTGCTATGCTGGCTGGGGATGATGTGAACTATAGTCCCACATGTCTGGCTGGCATTAAATTGTGGAAGATTTTCCCAATAAGTGCCTTCATTCAGGGAAATTTAGGAAAGCAGTTTCATAAGGGCATTTCATGTGGCACCTTTATTGTCATTTTGCTAGATGATTTATCTTTATTTACCTATGTACATAGTGATTTATATAATGTAAGAGCTGTTGAAATGAACTTTTCTGACTGAAAAGAAGGGCTAAGCCACCAATAGAGCATTTAATTGGTGGATTCAGTGGACTGGAATCCATGAATTGTCTACTCTAGACAACAATGAAGTGTGCCTAGAAATGTCTTTTTTTCAGTGAGAAAGGAGTTATGTATTTTTGGATGAGTGCAACCATGGAGAAAAGTGTTTTTCTAAGCATATATCTTTATATGTGTGTATGTGTCTGTATATAGATTTGTGTGTGTGTGTGTTTGTAAATCTATCTCTTATAAAAGACAGGGGAAAATTTCACAAGTTCCCTTCCTTCAGTGTCATGTGAATAGGACACTGATAAGAGTACTGTTTAGTTACTACAGTAACAACAACATAGTATTTTTTTGGTCTTCTTACTTTTATAGATTTGGAGTAGAAAAATCAAGGGACAATTTGTGCTGGGGTTGGTTTTCTTTGAAAGGGGAGATAGCTTGAATGCTTTATGGTATTGTGTAACATTTGATTATGGAACCAGTTATCTTCATATTGAATCTTCAAGCGCTGCTAACTCCACCCCAGGATATTTTGGGCTTGATAGTTTCTCTCTCTCTCATGCTGTCTGTGTTGTGTCACTTGCGTGAGTTACTCTTGCCATGACTAAGCTGGCTATGATGAAAACTACTGCATTACTTTAAACCCAGGATGATCAAAGTATGGTCTGGTCTACAGTGATATTTTTTGGCCTCCAGGGAGCCCTGGGGTTATACTATTTTGCAAAATAAATAAATAAATAAATAAATAAATAAGAAAAATTGGCCACAACAAGTTAAAATGATATTTTGGGTATTTATTTATTTATTTATTTATTTATTCGGCTTAGTATACCGCTCTCTCCGAAGCTCAGAGCAGTTTACAGCAATAAAACATCAGGTAAAACACATAAAAACATTATAAAACCAAGTTAAAACCCCCCAGTTAAACCCCATTCTCAACACTAAAATTGCAGTAAGACAGTATAGTGCAAGTGGTGACGACACGGCAGAGTGGCAAATTATGATGGGCACCGGTCAGGGCCGAATGCCTGCCTAAATAGCCAGGTCTTGACGGATCTGCGAAATGGCATCAAGTCCCGTATGGCTCGAGTCTCCTCAGACAGGGAGTTCCACAGAGTCGGCGCGGCCACAGCAAACGCCCTCTGCCGCGTACTAGACAGCCTGTAGATCTTAATGCCAGGCACCTCCAGCAGGTTGAGCCCCTCTGAACGCATAGATCTCCTGGGCACATATGGGGTAAGCCGCTCCCTCAGGTACACTGGCCCCAAACCATATGAGGCCTTGAAAGTTAAAACTAACACCTTGAAGGAGACCCGGAATTCAATTGGAAGCCAGTGCAGCTCACGCAAGAGTGGAGTTGCATGAGCAGATCTTGGGGTTCGTGAGAGCAGGCGTGCTGCTGCATTCTGCACCAGCTTGAGTTTCCGGATCGCCGACAAAGGTAGGCCCATGTACAGCGCATTACAGTAATCGAGCCTCGAGATGACCGTGGCTTGGATCATCGTGGCCAGGTCGCAGCGGGAGAGATAGGGAGCCAGACGTTTTGCCTGTCGCAGGTGGTAAAAGGCTGCTTTGCAGGCACAGGCAATCTGCGCCTCCATAGACAGCTGGGAATCCAGCCGGACCCCTAAGCTCTTAACTAAAGGCTGCGGGCATAGTGCCACACTGTCAAACGTCGGCAACTGGATCTCCCCCCCCCCTCCCGGGCGGCCCAGCCACAAGATCTCCATCTTCGCCGGGTTCACCGTCAACTTACTGGCTTGCAGCCATCCAGTTACGGCTTCTAGGCAGAGATGGAAATTATCGGGTACAGATTCCATCCCAGCGTCCATCCCCAGAATGAGCTGGGTGTCATCAGCGTACTGATGGCACTCCAGCCCAAAACTCCGCACCAATTGGGCGAGTGGTCGCATGTAAGGGGTCTCCAAAAAGGGGTATAAGTAAGGGGTCTCCAAAAATAGAACAAAATTTTGTGAAGTTTTAAATCAAATTGCCTTGTAAGGGAGTAGTATGATCCCTGAACACAAAGGATTTTGGTGGTATTTTTCCCCCCTTGGGAACAGGTGAGGCGTTTCAATATCTCCTAAAAGGCTAATGTCCCACTGCTTTAAACACAACCAAGTTTACCTGATTCCACCAGATTTGGCCCTTTTAAGTCATTACATGGGAGACTGCCATGGAATATCAGAGATTTCCAGATAGATCTAAGAAAAAAAATCCTGTCTGAAACTAGTTTTGGGCCACATGTGACTGATGATGGACAAGATGAATCAATGGTCCAACTTGATATAGGGCACTTTCCTAAGTTCCTAACATTTTTTATTTATGTATTTATTTACCGCATTTCTAACCCGCCCTTCTCAACCCCAGAAGGGGGACTCGGGGCAGCTTACATTCACCTCATCAAGAGGCTATTTCAGCAATACAATAAAAACACAGCATAAACATCACATGGTAAAAACAACATAATTAAAGCCATACAAAATCATCATTAAAACATTAAAACCAGCCTCATCAGTCTTACTGCCAATCCAATTCATCCCTAAGGTGCTGATTGCATTTATTGACCAAACGCCTTTACTTTCTTTCGGAAAGTTAGGAGGGAAGAGATCGATCTTATCTCGGTTGGGAGTGTGTTCCAAAGACGGGGAGCCACCGCCGAGAAGGCCTTGTCCCTGCCAGGCGCATTTGAGCTGTAGACGGGAGCGAGAGCAGGGCCTCCCCGGAAGATCTTAATTTTTGAGGTGGGACATAGGGGCGGATGCGTTAATGCATGTTTATCTTGAACTTAACATATGTGTTGCAGGATCATGACTTTCATGTGTGTATGCTTATAAAGAAATAGTAAACACCTAATGGCACCACATGGATAGATTTAATTATCATGTCCTTTTAAAAAACGAGACAGTGTAATGCAGAGGTCAGAGCGCTAGGCTATGGTTAGAGAAAGAGATGCAACTTTTAGTCACTACTAAGCCACAAAAGGTATTAGGTAACCTTTGGCAAATCATGATTTCTCAGTCTAACCAACCTTATAGTGTTGTGGAAGAGGAAGAAGAGATCCAAATAAGCTTACTGGGGGAAAGACAAGGTGCAACCAGAAACCAACTTGGTTGCTTGCTACACATTTGTTCACAGCAGTTAGCTACACTGAATATGTTTTGAAAACTTGAGTAACATGTTCATATTATCTAAAAATGTCACATTCTGTGGAAAACGAACATCCATTATATGATAGGCTTAGAACTTTAAAAGATTACTTTTTCTTGATGACACTTCCTACATTAGTCATGCTGGCTGAAGTCTGAGAGTTGTATTCTAAAGCATAGCATTTCTAGGTATGGTACTGTTTTGGTGTTTGAATCTCCCATATCCACTGGATGTGGACAAATCATATGAATTGGAAATAGTGCTATGCCTTCATGCATGGCCTGCAGTTTGTAATAAAGAGATTCGCATGCAGGGTCTGTTTATTTTCTTCATAACGGTATAATTCTCTGATTGACTAACAGTGGCATGGTGTAGATTGAAATGGCTTGCCACAAAACTCTGCAGAGTAGCATGAAATTCTATTAGGATTTGGACACCATTCCAGATGCTGGGAAATTGAGCTGCCCCCCTCTATTTTTATTGGACTGATGAGTCTTCAAAGTGCAGAATTACTGCTTGACTATGCAGCTGTTATATAATGAAAGCTAAATTTTGCCAGAGTGAGTAAGACCCCCCCCCCCGCCGCCTCCCCACTTCACGCCCATTTTTTTACAGACCATTTACAAGTTTATTCATAGCATCAGGACAGTTAACAGCTTTCCATACAGTCTTTGAAATGTAGGAGCAGAGAGAATTAACAGGGAGAACATTATTCTTCAGTAACATGCAGATATGCTATATCACCTTCGACAAGCTGTTTGGTATGAATGACATACTGTATCTCTAGAAACAGGAATGAGAATTCTACGAAGTCATGCTCAGGATTTATTTTATTTTATCATGCATCTAGAAATAAAGACAATAATTCTGGCTATAGCCCTGTCTGATGAATAGCCTTTTTAAAGGTCATTCTGCTAAAATAAATGAGATTTGAGTTCCACAATCCTTTGGGTGCTGTTATTTATTTATTTATTTACTTTATGTATATTTCTCTCTTCTCACCCCGAAGGGGACTCAGAGCGGATTACAGATACACATACTAGCAGACAACTCCTGCTCTTTTTCACATACACAACACATAGACGAACAGAGGCAAACTCTGGCCACCAGGGGGAGCTGACGCACTCCTCATATCTCAGCGTCCCTTGTTGTTCCTTCCGCATTCCTGGAGTTCTTTAATGGCCTCATGATTCAGACAAAATTTGCCTCCCCACTTAATGTGGTACCTTAATCTCCTACTTGACAGATGCAACTGTCTTTCGGGCTGCAAAGGTCGACAGCAGGCTACACTTAAAGGTCGAGCACCCACCTCGACCCAGGCAGGCCTCGAACTCATGACCTACTGGTCAGAGAGATCTTATGCAGCTGACACTTAGCCAGCTGCTCCACATTCCCAGTGTTAGGCTCAGTAAAGAGGTGTTTCTGTTTTGCTGCCTTTGAAATGAGACACACTTTAGAGATAGAGATGGGTGTGTTGTTCTGTAATCAAAACACAGGCCTGGAAGGAGCTTTATTGAGTCCAATCCCCTTTCATTGCAAAAAATCAAGCTACAGCATCCCTAGCAAGTGGCTGTACAGCCGGTCTTTTAAGTTATTCATTCATTTATTTATTTATTTATTCAGTTTTATATTCCGCTCCTCCCAGCAGGCTCGGGGCGGATCACAGCAACATTCAGTAAAAACATCGAAATACATTGAAATACATTGAAATACATTGAAAGATAGCCCAACACATCTAAGAAGTGGAATCTTTGCCAAACTGATCTTAACTGGTGAGAGGTTTCTTCTTACCTTCGATCAAAATCTACCTTCCCACAACATAAAAATATTACATGGTCCTGCCCTCTGTTTGTCCAAGTAGATTCCTTGGCATTTGCATGCTGCCTACTCTGGATATCGTTAATCCTAAACATTTCCCCAGAACATTAATGTCCCATCAGTGAGCCAAACACAATTAACAATGTAAATTTAAAACAAAGTTGTTCTTGACCATAAGTACAATATATATTATATAGTTAGTATATATAGTTGGTATATAGTATACATAGTTCATAGCAATAATATATCACAATAGCCCTAACATTCTGTGATAGCAGAAAAGTGGGGAATGATCATAAATGATAAACTTAACCATAGCAGTTACTTCTTTTCCCCCAAAGAAAATCTCTTTGTTATGGAAAGTAATGTCTACCATACACTGATATTCTGTATTCTACCTATCAATTGTGGATGTCTGCGGTCCTTGAAATACCTTTGTACCTCCCGTCAGCTTAGCCAGCATCATACTGTCCAGATTTGACAGGGAGAGTCCTGATTAATCTTCTGTCATCCTCTTTCAGATGCTTTTAAAATGTCCCAGTTCCTCTCTCCTTATCCCATTTCTCCCCCTTGTTATGAGTTAATTTCTGCTGTTGCAAACTAAGTTCAAAGTTTGACTCCATTAACTTAGCAGTGGGGAGAGGAGAAGAGGGTTGGATATGTCTTTCTCTATAGGCTATGCAAAAGTAAACTGCTGCAGCCCTTCCTAGCTTGTGAGGTCTTTTTCTTTGTATGTTTTGCCCCCTTGACCACAGACCAGTACTGCTTGGCCCATTTCTCATGTTGCTATTTTGGGCATGCATCATAAACAATCCTGATTGACTATGGGAGCTGTGGTCCATTCACATTTTGAGTGCTACACTTGCCCATCCCTGCTGTAGTTGCTTGAAGTGCACAGAGCAAGAACTGGTAGTACTTTCTAAAGGTAGTTCCTGCAAGGGCTATTGCATACATTGTGCCACCCTATTCTTATTCTGCACAAGAGAGGTATGTATTACGTAAAAAAGGTGTAGGAGTTAGCAATAGACTCAGTCATGTTACTAAATGTTCTAGAAGCTCAATCATGGTGAATAATATTTAATTATCCCTAATCATATTCATAGCTCAGTTATTGCTACATAACAATGCCTGTTATCCTCTCCAGTATCTTGTGTTTGTACTTTCACTTGCAATATATTCAATACAAATTCCCATTTGCCTCTTCCTCCCCATCTTCGTCTTTACATATCTTTCCTGAGTGTTTTTTTATCCTCATCTCCAATACTTCTGTTCTACACTTGAAAGTCAAGTTGAGAAAAAGTTTTGATACCACCACAGGCAAATTAACACCTCCTGGTGAGTCAACAGAAAGATTTCTTGCTGTTGTTTCTTTTCATCTTGTCAGGGCAGAATTGCCTTTTGTGTTCCTGTGCTTATTATGTATAGTCCATTGATATCTTGCCCAAGGTACTAGGCTTACAAAATAGACACGAATATCAAGAATTTTAATCCTGCTGACTATCTTAGGGTGCATCTACACTGTTGAATTAATGCAGTCGGACACCACTTTAACTGCTGAAGCTCAATACAATAGAATCTTAGGAGTTGTAGTTTGGTTGGGTACTCACACTCTTTGGCAGAGAAGGCTAAAGATTTTATAAAACTACAACTCACAGGATTCCATAGCATTGAGCCATGGAAAGTTAAAGTAGTGTCAAATTGCATAAATTCTACAATATATTATTATTTAACATCTATGTCCGACCGCTTGCTCGGCTGGTCCGTAGTTTTGGGCTGGTGTGTCACCAATATGCGGATGACACCCAGCTCGTTCTGGGGATGGAGGGCAGGCCTGAAACCATACCCGATAATTTCCATCAGTGCCTTGAAGCTATCACTGGATGGCTGCGAGCCAGTAGGTTGAAGGTGAATCCGGCTAAGACGGAGATCCTGTGGCTGGGTCGTCCGGGGGGTGGGGGTGGAGATCCAACTTCCTTCCCTGGACGGCGCGACACTATGTCCGTCGTCAACTGTTAAAAGTCTTGGCGTCACCCTGGACTCTCAACTGACGATGGAGACACAAATCTCCGTCGTCAGTAGAGTTGCTTTTTCCCATCTCTGTCAGGCGAGGAAGCTGGCTCCTTACCTTTCCCGTCGTGATCTAGCCACAGTGGTCCAAGCCACGGTCATCTCAAGACTGGACTACTGTAATGCTCTTTACGCTGGCCTTCCTTTGCTGGTGATCCGGAAACTGAAACTGGTACAGAATGCGGCAGCTCGACTGTTGGCCGGCGTACCGATGGCCACCCACATAACACCCGTGCTGCGCGAGCTGCACTGGTTACCAGTGGAATGCCGGATCACTTTCAAAGTGTTAGCATTGACCTTTAAGGCCTTGAATGGTCTGGGGCCAGTGTACCTTAGGGACCGCCTCATCCCATACTGTCCCACTAGGCCACTACGTTCTGAGTCGAGTCAACTCTTGGAGGTTCCCAGTTCTAAAATATACCACCTAACGGCCACGAGACGGAGGGCCTTCTCTCTCTTTTTTTCCCTCCTTAGTAGTTTTTTTTTATTGGAAAAAAATAACATATTTGAACAGATAATAATTATCTATTGTAGGCATAGATTATAATGAACATAATTCCTGTGTTATCTATTCACATTCTTTACAGAACATTCATAATTACATTTTTCTCCCCCTCCCCCACCCCCCTCCCTGTCCCTCCCACCACTTCTTTTCTATATATTTATTTTTAACCACGAACACAGCTTTTGAAATCTCTGTACAATATCTGGACTGGCTTCTCCTTCTTCTAACCATTTCATATAAGTCCCCCATTTCTCTTTAATTTCTTCTGTTATATCTATCTGTGAATCTTCTTGATTGTATAATGATATCAATGATATCAGATTGCAATGATATCAGATTGGACTTGTTCAAATAAGTAGTTATTCCAATTTTCAAGATTCCATTTTTTTTCATCTCTCCATCCCCATGCTATTACTGCTTTTCCTGCTAGGATCATTGCTTTAAATAACTCTTGGTCCTTTGCAGCAATGTTTTTATTCCCTGTGACTGCCATTAGTAAAAATTCCATATTAGTTGTTATTTTGAAGAATTTCCCAATTTTCCTCATTATTTTATTCCATTTTTTTGCAATTATACAGTCCCACCACATGTGTGCATACCAGCCCTTCTCAGCTTTGCAGTGCCAACACATTGGGCTTAATCCTGTTCCCATATTTGCTAATTGAGCTGGTGTCCTGTACCATTTCCAAATAAATTTCCTTTCTAGTTCTTTATATTTTTCCATTTTAATTTTATTTACCCCCTTCTTCCATTCCTCGATATTTTGTTTTGTAAGTGTCCCCTCCTTCTGCCATTTATTTTGTAATGATCTGACTATATATTCCTCATCTTTTATCATTGTTTTATATATTACACCTACCAAGCCTTTAGTTGCCTTCTGTCCTTTCAGCAAAATACTTTCAACCACGTTTTCTTTACCTAAACATTCTCCATATCTCCCCCGTTTAAGCTTATTGCAAAGGCCTAATACTTTTATCAGTTTCTGTTACCCATTTTTGATATTAACCGGAGGGCCTTCTCGATAATCGTCCCCACTCTGTGGAATTCACTGCCTTCCGGGGTTCGTGCCCTTAAAGATCTGCTGGCATTCCGGAAGGCGTGCAAAACCCTCCTGTTTCGGCAGGCTTTTGGGGTTTAATCCTGATGAATTGTATTTCCAGCTGCAACATGCTTACTGGGTACCTGGACCGTGTTTTATTTTACTGTATTGTGTTTTTATTGTGTTTTTATATTGTGTTTTTATACTCTGAATCCATTGTTGTAAGTCGCCCCGAGCCACATCGGGAGTGGCGACTGACAAGTATGAATAATAAATAAATAAATAAATGTAGATGTTCCTTAAGCTGCCTCTCAGACTTCGCTCCTGAGGACTGCAGTGAAGCAGTGCAGGCGTGCATGTGTGAGATCTGAGAGGCAGAGAAGGAGGTACAGTAATAGGAGAATTACCATATTGAAATCAAATCTGATGTTTTTAAATTTTTTATTTGGTGTGTGTTGGAAGAGGGGTAGTCTTATATGGCGAATATATATCCCAAACTCTTAATTTTAACTGGAATAGTTGGGGGTCATCTTATATTCCCAGTCATCTTATACGCCAGAAAATATGGTACTTTT
Source organism: Anolis apletophallus (assembly GCA_030556195.1). Taxonomy (NCBI): domain Eukaryota; kingdom Metazoa; phylum Chordata; class Lepidosauria; order Squamata; family Anolidae; genus Anolis; species Anolis apletophallus. The sequence continues at coordinate 17,509,726 of JARBWK010000001.1, forward strand.
ACATATTGGCTTTTTTGTAAGTTCCCTGGAAGTATTTAAAACCTCTTTGTAATGTTCTGGAAATGTATAAACCCATATTAACAAAATCTCTCTACCTGTCTATTGGAAAGTTACAGGCCGCCCTGGAAAAATTATGGGAAGCATTTATGGAACAAAAATATTCTGATTTTGATGTGTGAAGTATAGTCTTCCTCTGTTCTCTTCTGGAGATACCTCCATGCTTCAGTTTTCAGTTCTGGCTTTTTATGTGGGTGGATTTGAATAGAGACAACACTAACTGACCAGGCCATGCCATTGGGCTAATAGACTCAACCTAATCCAATGGTGTAGTATAAACTGTAATATTTCAAGGGTACTTTCCTTATTGTTGGCTCTGAGCACAATCCTTAATTATCCTTTATGATATCTCTGCTCCACAGCAGAGAGACATCATTAAGGATAATTATGGATTGTGCTCCCTCAGCTTCATATCAGAACTCTACTTCAGATACAATTGGAAGAGAGGGACTGAAGATTCAATCAATTAGGTTTAGTTCTACACTATAGATAGGAATTTGTGGCAGGATTTGTGTAGGGAGAGTGGACTAGAGCTCTCTAACAGAGACTGCATGGCTGGGGGTTGACTGGGGGTCCTTGTGGTCTCTTACAACTCCATGAGTCTATGAGACCTCTACATCTGACATAGACTACGAGTCCCAGGAATTCTTAGTGTGCATGTACACACTATTGAATTTGTACTCTTTGACACCACTAACTGCTGTAGTTCAGTACTATGGAATCCTAGGAGTTGAAGTTTGGTAGTGCACCGGCACTCTTTGGCAAAGAAGGCTAAAGATCTTGTAAACCTACAACTCTCATGACTGCATAGCATCGAGCAAATGGTGGTTCAAGTTGTGTTATACTGCATTAATTCTACAGTGTAAGAACATAAGAACATAAGAAGAGCCATGCTGAATCGGACCTCAGCCCATCTAGTCCAGCATTCTGTATCACACAGTGCCCCCCAGTTGTATACGGGGATCTCGAGCAGAAGGGAGGGCAAAACCCTAACCTGCTCCCGACCCCCCACAACCAGTACCCAGGGAAATCCTGCCTACCTCAACCACTTCGAGGTGGCACTTGAATGTCCTTTTCAGTAACTACCGATACACTTGGTATCCATGAATCTGTCTAATCCTGCCTTGAAGTTGTTCAGGCTGACAGCTGTCACAACCTCTTCTGGAAGTAAATTCCATAACCCAATGACCCTCTGGGTGAAGAAATATTTCCCTTTATTAGTCCTAATTTTCCTACCTTGGAGCTTCAGGGAATGCCCTCTAGTCCTAGTGTTTTGTGACAAAGAAAATAATTTTTCTTTATTCACCTTTTCTATCCCATGCATGATTTTATACACTTCGATCAAGTCACCTCTTAGACGCCGTCTTTCAAGGCTGAAAAGACCAAGATGTTGCAACCTGATTTCATAAGGGAGCCGCTCCATCCCTTGGATCATTCTTGTTGCCCTTTTCTGTACCTTTTCCAGTTCCGTTATATCCTTCTTAAGGTGCGGAGACCAGAATTGTACACAGTACTCCAAATGTGGCCTTACCATAGATTTGTAGAGAGGTAATACAACATTTGCTGACCTATTTTCGATTCCCTTCCTGATCATGCCAAGCATAGATGCACCCTCAGATAGATTTGTGACCAATAAAGTGATATGAGATTACTATAACAGGACCTTCCTCCTCTCTGTCATACCTGAAAAACATGATCATAACAATAAACATGGTTTAGAGTCACTACATGAATCAGGCATGGACTTTTGAACATATTCAATTTTGTTTCATTTTTCTTGGTGGAGATGAGGGAATATTGGTCCCCAGAAAATTAGTCCCTAGAAATGACCCCCTTGACATTTCTGTGTGGCTTGCCCACTGTTACTCTAGAACGTTTCTCTGTATCAACATTTAGGAAACTAAGACATAGTCTCTATACAATTTGTGTCTTTTAAAAATGTTTGTTATTACTATGTTCCATATCCCCCCATTGTCTGATAATTTTAATTATAAGCTCACATTTATTTTTACATACGTGACTCATGTTTTTGATATTTATCATTAATTACATTTTTTACGACTCTTGAGCTGAAAAAGAATGCACAAGGCATTTTCAAAGAAGGAACTTTTTAAGGTCTAGATCAGGGTTGCTCAGGAAGTCGATCGCGATCGACCAGTCGATCCCAGGACCGAAGGAGGTCGATCCCAACCGGATGGGGTGCTTCTCAGAGGGGGCGGAGCCAGGCAGCACCAAGCCCCGCCCCCTCCCCGGCTTCGGCACTCCCAGCAGCTGCTCCAGGTTTGTGGAGGGCTGGGCCAAGCCAGCCTTGTGCTAGCTATGCCACCATTGGCTTGGCATTGCCATCCTCAAGCCTGGAGAAGCTGCTGGGAGCTCCAAAGCCAGAGGGGAGGGGGCGGGGCTTGGCACAGCCTGGCTCCGCCCCCTGTGGCTTCCACTCTACCAGCAGCTTCTCCAGGCTTGAGGATGGCAGTGCCAACCCAGCCTTGTGCTAGCTATGTCACCACTGGCTTGGTATTGCCATCCTCAAACCTGGAGAAGCTGCTGGGAGCTCCAAAGCCAGAGGGGAGGGGGCGTGGCTTGGTGTGGCCTGGCTCCGCCCCCTCTGGCCAAACCCCACCCCTCCCCCTCTCCAGCCTTGAGGAGGTAGGTAGATCTTTCTGACTTGGTTTCAATATAAGTAGCTCGCATGCTGAAAAAGTGTGGGCACCCCTGGTCTAGATGTTGCATGAGCAGAAGGGAACTCACATATGTACTGCGGTTTTCCAGCTATATGCAATTTTATGTAATTTATACATTTGAGTTAAGAAGTGCACTTCAGAGTCTGGAAAGTGTGGAATCAGAGGAATCTGAGGAATATTAGCTTGAGAGGTGCAAATCACGGTGTTTCACTTAAAATACAGACTATCCAGAATTGACCACATCCTTGTCATCACTTTGTAAGTGGTTGACTCAGACCTATGAATTGGCCTGGATGAAAAACCCATTTCCCTGCCACAGAAGCATTTAAAGAAAATAAACATTGAGTTGGAGTATTCCTTCAACTCAAATTTACATTTCCAACTAAATATCCAGCAGAACTCAAAACTCCTTCAGCCATTCAGCAGAGATGAAGAACCTCCAGCTCAAAGAGGTTCATGCGAATCGTAGTTTCAAAGCAAAATTTCCAAGTTCTAGAAGTGGTACTTCAATAAAGTAGCCCTTTCAATTTCTTTTTAATATATATGAAGTGGATGTGCACAAGAGTGGCCTACCTTTATTGGGTGTATACTCACTTTTAACCTTGCACAGCAAACAAACATGAAATTAGATCTTCCAATGAACCTAAGGTGGATAAGCCCAATGGCCCATTTAGCCCAAATAAACCCTTTTAAAGCCCCTTTAAAGCTATCTAAATTAGGAACCATAACTATATATTGTGGCAGTATATCCCACGATGCAATTATGAACAGCGTGAATGCTAGCAGGGATAGTGCTAGCATTAGGCCGAGTAGACACCCACCTAGGGTCAGATCTCAGAGGTGCACAGTATTGATACTTAAGGGGCACACTTTTATACAGAGTAGAATTTCTAAGCCTTGCAAAAAAGTGCAACTAGCCCCCCCCCCTCTATATATTCATGTTTGGGAATATGCTGAAACAGGGAAAACGGTTTTGTTTTGTTCACATAGTGACCAGTTGTGTGAAGCCCACCAACTGAATGCTGTTGTAGCCTTTGCAAATTATATATAGAGTGCATCTGTCTCTAAAACGGAAGATTATACAGTATATTGCCATCCTACTAAAACCATTGGATGATGTAGGTGGAAGGACCTCCCTCCATCCCAGCTTCCACTGCCCTGGCCTTTGCAGCACAGGGGAACAGGCCGATGGAGCCCTGTTGTGTTTCTACGTCCAGAAGCAAATGAAGGACCCTCCCTCCATCCCAGCTGCCACTGCCCTGGCCTCGGAGGGAGATAAGAACTGGCAGTATCTGTTACGCTTAATCCCTTCCCACACTGTCTTTTCCTTGTGCATTGTGTCTTATTTATAATGTAAGCCTGAGGGCAGCGAAATGTTAAATTAACAATTTGCAAGCTGCTCTGAGATCCTTTGTAGTTTAAGGGTGGAGTATAGATACTGTAAATAAATAAACCCTTTTAAATCCCTTTTAAAGCTATCTAAATTGGGAACCATAACTATATATTGTGGCAGTATATCCCACGATGTAATTATGAACTACATGAACGCTAGCAGGGATAGTGCTAGCATTAGGCCGAGTAGACAACCACTTATGGTCAGATCTCAGAGATGCACAGTATTGATGCTTAAGGGGCACACTTTTATACAGAGTAGATTTTTTTAAGCCTTGCAAAAAAGTGCAACTAGCCCCCTCTATATATTCATGTTTGAGAATATGCTGAAACAGGACAAATGGTTTCCTTCCCATTTTATGGTATTAAAGAGCAATTTATTTATTATTTTATTTGCTATACTTGTACCCCGCTCTTCTCAACCCCGACAGGGGGACTCAAGGCAGCTTACAGTGGCACACACGTCGTGTCTCAACAATAATTACAATTAATTTCCTATTAATCTTTGTAAACCACCCTTTCCAAACTAAGAATGTATTCCACAATTTCCAAACTAAGAATGTGTTCCATGACATTCAAGGGCTATGTCACTGACTTACATCTATGTTGTATTTGGGACTTCCTACATAGTTGTTATGCTTATTTGGTAGCTTGGATGGTGGTGTGTTCAATTCTTTCTCTCATCAAGTTACCTCTGACTTTACTTCTATGTATGTGCTTATGTTTGGTGAACATCAAAACAATAAAGTCGACAATTTTAAATGAATGTCAGTGTGACGCACAGCCTACTTTAGATGTAGTATTTTGAATTAAGTTGATCTTGAGCAGCAATTCCCAACCTTGGGTGCATGCACAGTTGTTGTTGGATTTCAGTTCCCAGATGTCACGTTGCCCAGTGGCCAAGGAATTAGGGAGTTGTGGTTCAAGAAACCTGGAGATGAAACATTGGGAGCCAATTGGAAATTGATTCTGTTTTTTTTTGTTTTAAAATCTCTTAATATCTTGTTCTGTAAATTTTATTGAATTCACACCCTCCATATAAATGGACACCCAGCATTTACTTGCTTTGTTTTAAAGCAATGCAGCTTGAGGTTCAGAGAACTGTACAGTCTGTTTGGGGAAATGTTTATATTGTTCTTTTCTTTTGTCTGAGTCGGATTGGTTCAGCTGTGCCTGGAACAGGGAGCTCCAGGGTTGTGGCCCATTGTTAATGGTTATTAAAAAAAATAATCAGAAAATGTGTTCTCATTCATTGTTTATTCTGAAATGTATATGGAGCCCTATCAGAATAGACATCAGTGCAGTTAACAATATATAGTTAATACAATAAAAACCCAGCAGCATAGATCTTATATTTTCCCCATAGGCTAACTATATTACTTGGTTGTCGCATAAGCTACAGAATCATTTGTCATCTAAAAAAATCTAGCAAATGCATTCTGTTATAGGTTTGATGAACTATAATTGAGCCCATCAGATGTATGAATTGTTATCTAGATTTTCACACACACTCATGAAATTATATGCAGTAGATACAAAGAAAAAGGATTATCAACTGTGAGATCAATCAAAAATTAAATGCAGAATGTGCTGTTATTAACAAAAACCCTGATAACGACCTTAGACTCATAGATTTGGAAGAGACCACAAACGCCATCTATCCTGGTACACAGTTTAACTTTGTCCTGGTATGCAATAATATACTCCTGACAGATGATCATCTAGCCTCTGTTTGAAAGGCTCCAGAGAAGGAGACCCCATCACACTGCGATGCAACATATACCACTGTTGAACACTTTGGTTGCTGATAACTAGGTATGCCAGTTAGTATACATAGTGACAAATATTTTGTCCTGATTTAAGCCTCTGGTGACAGACTGGATTATGATGGTGGTGGTGATAATAATATAATATGATGATTTCTTATTCACGTCTCCTTAGGTTGTAGAGATTTTTTATGGATTTTTATTCAGCAACCGCAACCTGTTACATTTCTTTGGTCCAGTGGTAGCTTTGTGGTAAATGACACAAGTAATCCTGGGATTTGAAGTTTATCTGTTATACCATTTGTTATACCCTGGTGGCACAGCAGGTTAAACTGCTGAGCTGCTGAACTTGCTGACTGAAAGGTTGGCGGTTTGAATCCAGGGAGTGGGGTGAGCTTCCGCTGTTAGTCCCAGCTTCTGCCAGCCTAGCAGTTTGAAAACATGCAAATGTGAGTAGATCAATAGGTACATGCAGTCATGCTAGCCACATGACCTAGGAGGCCTCTACGGACAACACTGGCTCTTCAGCTTAGAAATGGAGATGAGCACCACTCCCAGAGTCAGACACAACTAGAGTTAATGTCAGGGGAAACCTTTAGCTTTTACCTCTACCATTTGTACAAAAAGTTCTTTTGACAGACAGAGAGACCAAGATTACATTTTAAACAGTGCATGAACAGTATTATGAGGCTTTGTTTGGCTGAAGGAATAGATATTTCTTAGAGACAAGAGACTCCTGGAACTCGAAGTTCATGGCTTATTTTGTGTTTGGTATGTCCACCTTTGGTATGGTAAGGTTAAGTAGCATGTTGAATGTGACATTCATTGAACAGGTTGAGCATACCTTATTCAGAGTTCAGAAATCTGAAATACCCCAAAATTTGAAATTGCCTATATGGGTGACTGAGATAGTAACAGCTTTGTTTTTCTGATAGTTCAGTGTACACAAATTTTGTTTCATGCACATTTAAAAAATAGATTTGGACTATGTGTATAAGGTGTATGAAATTTATAATTAGACTTGGGTCAGATATCTCATTATCTACATATATGAGGATAAGATACACTCAACCTGTATTACAAGAACTCTTTTGTGCATTCGGTATAAACATAAGCAGATATTTTTTTCCAAAGATATTATTAGTCACCTCACTGCAGGCTTTTAAAAAAAGTAAAAATGACTTACAAATTAGAGGTGGTTGCTCTATAATCTTTTGTACTTTGAAGAAGACAGCTGGAAGTTTAAATCAAAAGAGATACTCTTTAAGGAAGGCAAAAAGTCTTAATTGGTTTGCCTATATGCAATTTAAGAATAGATTTAATCAAGACAAGGGAAATCTAGCCACAGAGGCTAAAGAAAATTAGTTTTATGACCATGTAATTAAAAAGTGTATAAAAGCCTTATGAAACTAACAACAGAAAGCTAAGCTATAAAAGAGTGCTTGGTAAGATGGGACCAAAATTTTGGACAATATGTTCTATGAACATATGGAAAAATGTGATCTAGTGACATAAAAATTTACTCTGTGTAGTAACTGAAATGAAAACCTGTATAATATGATATATAGATCATAAATAATCTAAAATAATAAGTCCTCTCCTTGCCATCAACACTATTTCTTTATGTGTATACTGCATATTCTACTGCAGGGTTCACATTCAAAACGGAACACAACCAACAGAGTAACAGTAAAAGAGCACATTAGCAAAATCAGAAGCCAACAGCCTCAAAACGAGGGTGGCCTTTTACATGTCAACAGATCAAAGACTATAGGTATTTCTGAAAAATTGTGCATGTCATTTTTAATTGATAGAAGTAATTGCCTCTTACCACTTTTAAGGGTTTTTTCTTATTAAGTTACTAGCTTGGGGACCCGGCGCTGCCCGGGTTATTTGAGAAAAGCATTGTTTATCTGTTCTAGATAAAGTTTAGTCTAGATCAGTGTTTCCCAACCTTTTTTGAGTCGCGGCACACTTTTTACATTTGCAAAATCCTGGGGCACACCACCAACCAAAATGACACAAAATGACACTCCAGTTAATATGTTTTTAAAATGTATTTATATACTCAGTGTGAAACCTGGGCCTGTTTCGATGAACACAACATAGATATCCTGGCAGGAATGGCAGAAAGACACAAACTTCCCACACAGAACTCCCATAACCAAGAAAAAATGCTATAAGAGTTTTGTGGGCATTGACCTTGGGTTTTGGAGTTGTAGTTCACCTATATCCAGAGAGCACTGTGGACTCATAAAATGTTGGATCAGGACCAAACTTGGCATGAATACTCAATATGCCCAATTATGAACGCAGATGGAGTTCAGGGGAAATAGACCTTGACATTTGGAAGTTGTAGTTGCTGGGATTTATAGTTCCCCTACAATCAAAGAGCATTCTGAACCCCACCAGTGATAGAACTGGGCCAAACCTCCCACACAGAACCCCCAGGAGGCAAGAGGAGTTCTCTACTTGGGGAAAGGGAGGCGGGCCTTTCCAATGCATGGAGAGGGAGAGACCAAGTAGACAACGGGTGGGGAGGGGATTGTTTGTAATTTTGTGCATTTATCGAGGTAGGTTTCGTAGGGTTTTTATACTTCAACACACTAGACTCCCCGGTTCCAATTTCCCACGGCACACCTGATGATCTCCCACAGCACACCTGATGATCTCTCACGGCACACTAGTGTGCCCCGGCACACTGGTTGGGAAACACTGGTCTAGATAAATGTCAGATGGGTTCAGTGGATGTGGGTGAACTACAACTTCCATATTAGAGTCCAATAGTCCATTCTCCTCCAAACTGCACCAGGATACATAGTGGTTCATGGGTGCTCTGTGTGCCAAGTTTGGGCCTGGTCTGTGATTTTTAGGGGCTGCAATGTTCTGTGGAAAATGAATCGGATGAAGGTACTGCAAATCCCATCATTTGTGAGCCATCCTGCCATAAACCGCACCAGGTGTGTAAAGTGGGCCATTGGGCCTCTATAGGGACTACAGTGTTGTTTGGGAAGTGAATCAGGTGAAGGTACTGCAAATCCCATCATTCGTGGCCCATCCTGCCCTAAACCACACCAGGTTGTGAAGTGGGCCATTGGGCCCCTGTGTGCCAAGTTTGGTCCTGATCCGTCATTGTTGTGGGCCGCAGTGACTGACTGCCTGAGGCCTTTCCTGTTCCCTCTGTGTCACCTTAGAATGTTGGAATGTAGATGTCAATTCAGAGTCCTTTATGCAAATACTCCCTCGGTGGCAACCAATCCCCTCTGTCATGGCGATGAGGCAGACTGGTTGCAGTGGTATAGGGATTGCCACTGAAGGTGATGGTCCATCTGCAATGCTGGCTTGCCTGCTGTGTTCATTAAATTCCTTTATGTCCAGACATTGAAATCCATGATATTTCAATTTAGGTAAAGGGGGAAGGGAAGCTATACAATTGAAACTGGATTTTCAAGTTGTTGAGGGAGCCTGAGACAGTGTGTGAGAAGCCTAGGCACAGAAGCATAGTGTTATAATTTCATTTAAAAAGAGTCTGAAAGGAATTCTCTTGGGCTTGCTGGTGGTCATATTGGCATTTAATGGAAGTCAGGGGAAACATAGTAACAGTTATTTTGTCTCCTCACCCTGTTAGTCAAACCTGCCAAAATAATTTGCCTTGAGCATTTTTTTCTTTATTAATATTGATATGGTCAAAGGTGTTTAGTTTGTTTTTATTTTAGGAAAAACAAGTAGTATAGGTGGTTATTTCTCTCATGCACTGCTAAATTATTCTGGGTTAGTCCTCTTTGAATAAGGCCCATTTTTGTATGTGATCCAGGGATCATCAGTAGTATGCTTGCCAGATGTGAGAGCTATGTCACACTTGGATTATTGTAATAGCCTATTTGTGACTTTGTCTTCTTCCCTTGATTTTAATCCAAAACAGTGTCACCTGGGCTGTTTTAGATCTCCCTAAATATTAATGTGTCTCTTCTTCTCATAGACCTTTCCACTAGCTACCAATTAGGCTAGGAACCGTTTTTTAGGGTTCTGTGCTCTATTCTTCCTCAGCACCTGGAAGCTCTTTAGCATGGTAAGTAATATTTCGGGGTTCAAAATCTACAGGCAAAAATAATTGTCTGTTTCCCTCAATGAGCACAGCACTGTCCAGATTGCAGACTTTCAAGATCTGCCTCAGTGGAATGGTCTTCCTTTGGACCTCTGACTAGAGGAAGATTTCCACCCATTTTTGGGAGGGGTTGAAGACTTTCCTCTTTGATTCACCAGATTAAGCTGCTGAGTTGTACAGTGCAGAGATGAACACTGACTGGTGGGGTATTGAGGATTTCATTTCATGTATATTGATAGTATTACGCTTTAGGACTTCATTCCATACAGACTGGGCACTGTTTACATGAAATCCACTGCATGTGATTGAATGAATTGCACACAACTATTACTCAATGTGGAAAATGCATATGCTAGCTGAAATGCAGAAATAAATGAGTGCATTAGAGAGAAAACATTAAGTTTAATATGGATGTAGTGTGGGAAGAACAAAAGCATTCTCACAATCCAATATGAAGGTAGAAGGAGAAGAAATTGAAGGTAGAATGTAGAGAAGCACAGTGATATAGAGAGATTTGTATCTCAATATCTTGACCAGAATTGCATTTATTAAGATGCATGTTTTAATTGTTTCAACTGTTGTTGGTTCTGCTTTAAATTGTTTAATAGTCCAGCTGCGTTATGTGATACATTTTGCTAACCCTTAGAGCATTTTAGACTCCTATTGTAGTTTGTATGTTATAATGATATGGTTTTACCCATACTCTAGGGTTTTCACCATCACCATCATCATTTTATTATTTGTTAATCGCCCTCCATCCAGGATGCTCTGGGCGATTTACATAAAAACAGAAAATAGGATAAACAATAAACTACAAATATTAAAATCAGATTGCAAATCAAACACTCTGGTAAAAAGCCAAGTCTTGAGTGCTTGGGCAAAAGGTCGTAAGTCGCGCATGGCTCTCAAATAGGGAGGCAATGAATTCCACAGAGTAGGGGCAGAGATAGAAAAGGCCCTACGCCTCGTGCTTTCGAGACGCACTTCTCTGGGACCCAGTATGTGGAGCAGATTACGTTGAGAGGGCCGTGGCGACCACTGGTGGTGAAGTGGGGCAAGGTGGTCTCTAAGGTATATTGGCCCCTGACCATACAAAGCCATGAAGGTCAGGACCATTATCTTATACAAAACCCTATATTCAGTTGGGAGCCAGTGCAAATGTTGCAAAGTTGGTGTTATATGGCATTTTATGGATGTTTTTGTAAGTAACCTGGCCGCTGCATTCTGACCAAATACATGAGCTGCCTTGGGATGGCTTGCCTTGAAAGAGAGGAAAACTTATTGATAAATAAGTAAAAGCTAAGATTTGGGGCTTCATTTGATCTACCTTCCCAAATGTATTTCCAAACTTATCAGGACCTGTCTCTTGGCTTTTCTTCGCGAACGAAGTTCAGGAAGGACTCCTCCCCCGCTTTCTACAAGCACGTTGATGATTCGGAGGTTGGATGTGTCCTTCGAGCCTGTGCAATGGATTTTTCTGGTGGAGCGCAGCGTGCACAGAACTGGCCTCACCCTTTAAACCAAAGGTTCGTCTGCCGGGGCCTAGCAAGCTTGGACGGTGGCAGCGAAGTCCTCAGGTCGTAGGTTTGGTTCGAGTTTCCTTCTCTAGATGGTTGACTTTATAGGGTTAAACGAGCACCATCTGCCCGGGTTTGAAATCAGAGTTTTCCTTCTCTTAGGATGGTTGCCAAAAGGCTAGGGAGCCCATCCTGCCCTTTGACGCTCTTTGTCAGACCCTTCGGTTGTGACCTGTCTGGCATGGGAGGCCTTACCGGTGGCTATTATGCCACCGCCAGCATAGCTCACAACTTCATTAGGGTACGCAAGCCTCTCCCCCACAACAAGGGGGCGCCAACGGACCTGTCTACATCTCAAAAAAATAGTTATTTGCAACATATTTTTCCAATCCACGTAGGCCAGTGGTTCCTATCCTTTGGGCTGCGGACCACTAGTGGGCCGCAAGAACAAAATAATAATAATAAACTTTATTTGTACCCTGCCACCATCTCCCTGAAAGGGACTCGGGGTGGCTTACTTGAGGCCAAGCCCAGAAATACATATCAATACAATAACATAACACAACATTTCAAGTAAAATGAAACAATAAAATAAAATAAAAGGAGCGGGCCACATGTGCAAAATACAGTGATAAAATACTAAGGATGAGATAAGATTAAAACCATATATATTTATAGAGGAGCTTTAAAGACAATGCAATGTGAATCCAAAAATCTGATCCAGCCTCATTCCTCTTTATTTTATTTTATGTTATTTTTTAAAATTTCTGCTCCCTTTGCACCTCCTGTCACTTCTTTCCTGTCGCTGACCACCCCCACCCCCTTGGATAGATCACATCAGCTTTAGATTATTAAATATGATTTTCTGTGGGTGAGCAGATGGCGATTACTGGATGGCATACGTTCTGTATCAGAAACTAGAGCTGATGTGGTCTATCCAATGCAGTTTTCTGAATCAGCACCCCCAATAACCAAACTAAATCTAAAGTTGACCAAAAACCGATTCATAACCCTTTTGGTACTAATGTTGGAGACTGAAATACATACTGGACAGGCTCAAATTAAATTGAGCTTACTTTCAGAAAACGTCTCTCATTTGTTCTATGACAGTGGCTGCTTCACTTCTTTTTCTTTCCATTATACACATAAATATATTTCTGATTAACATTAACTTTAGCCATCCTGTAATGGAGATATGTGTTAATATTCATATATTAATATACTGATCTGTGACTCTCCATTTAGATGTTCCTTTTTCTTTAAAATATCACTGGTGAATGTAAATTTTCAAAATTCAACTCTGACCAAGCGTGCTTTTTGACAGCAATGATCACATGACTTACTGTCCCTTGCCAGCTCCCACCAACTACTTTGGGACACCCCTAATCCCTCACCAAGTTCCAGTGCAAAACCACTTATTTGGGATGGTCCTAAACCTCCCGCTCCAAATTCATTTAACTCTTCAGCCACAATGTGGGGTTAAAAGGCAATTCTTTTAAAAGCTGCTTTAGGACCAAATAACTGGTTGGGATGCAAATCACCCTGACAGTTGAGTGTCAGGATAGCAGCCAATACAAAGTGGGTATGTTGTTGTTTTTTGTCCATGAAGACAGGTCCACAAGGTTTATTTTAACTTTCTAAATTATCATTGCGTAAATAACTTCAGTGGCTGTCTGAGTATGCAGCATCTACTGAAACATACTGCAGCATCACAGAGAAAGCAATTTGTTGTGACTGAAGCTCTCATAGTAATTTACTATGCCGGACATTCTGCGTGTGAGCAACCAAGCTTATTTACTGTGAGAGTATGACAAAGCTTTGCCTATAGGTCCAGGATCCAAATATATACATGCAAACTACCTGACAGTGGGCGTGGCTAAGACAGTCATCTTTAATAGAAGGGTCTTCCTAGTAGACTGATTCATATCATCTTGGGGAGCCATCAGGGAAGCACAGGCTGACAAGAAGAGCAGCCCTACCATTTGTGAGTAAATAATTAGATGACACCCAACGTCGTTTCCTGGAATGGTAAACAGTATGTTTGGGATGTTCCTATAGGTGGTGACTGATAGCTTCTTTGGGACTTTAGAAGTTAACTTCCAAAGGTGTTTTAAAGGAGGTGTGGGCGGTAGGGAGGATGTTGTGGGGCTCACATAGTTTGGAGGTTAAAAATAGCTGTATAATTAATGTGCGAAACGTCATTCAGAAGCACGTGGCTTTAAGGGGCATTAGTCATCTTGCAAGATTGCATTGAAACTTGGTAATAACTTCCCTCTTTGCTTCCTCACTGTTGTGGAAGTTATGATCACCACTGAGTTGTAAACTTTAATGTGTTGCTCAAGGACCTTAGCTGTTGCGCTAACACTGGAATTAATAGTCTAAGTCTGATCTCAAGCATGATAAATTCAAACAAACTTCTGGATCAGAGTCTTTGTTTTCCCTCATTAGCTCGATTTACATAAGAAATAAATGGGAACCATTTTACCTTATCTTTCTGTTTTACTTGTCAAGTCAGTTTTTCTAATATTATACCATAGGTCTAAATTAGGTGTTGTAGAATCTTTCTAATTACTGGCATTGTTCTGCCTGGCCACCAATAATAGACACAATTTTTATGCATGATTTCTTTATTTTAACCGCTAAATAAATTTAGGTCTCATTCTTCTTGCATTTAGAAATGAAAGACTCTTAACTATTTGTATCTTTCCAGCACCATTCAGATCTAGCTGCATGCCATAAATGTGGAGATGTGTATTTTTATTTTATTTTTGAAAGTTTGTAAGGAGTTTCAAGAACCAGAAACAACCCATGGACCCTAATGCTCTGGGTCCATATTTTGTCTTGCATTGGGTGCAGTTTACTGTCATCTCAATGGAATGAAAACTTGACTTTTATAGAATTTTATTTATATTTCTTTACTTGCTGGAGTACTCAGTGTTGCTTCATAGTTCAGTGCATATTTGAGCCTGGCTCTTAGCCTGATATCCATTATACTGAAGACAATGTTTCTTAAATGTATACCATGCAGCTATAAAACATTGTGCTTCCATTGGAAGAAAAATGTCTGGAAAATATACTTTTGGGGGATATTAAATTTTTGCTGGTGGTTCCCTAGGTTCATGACCCTTCTCTTGGATCCATCAGCTGAAGTATAGGCAGAAAAACCCATTGTGACACTGTATCTTCATGAAGCAAGATGCGTTGCCAAACACCACCAAATGGGAAAATGCTTCTTGCTTAGGTGTTGTGGTGTAATTAAGCCAGTTTACACCAGTTCCTCAGAAATGGTGGTTAGATTGCTAACATGGAGGCTGGGTAAGTTAAAAGAGAAACCAGGAGCAGTGAGTTGGAAGTGATGGCAGAGGAGGAGGAAGGGGAGAAGGAAGGGGAGAACCATCATCATCATCTTCTGAAGTGGGAGAATAGAGAGTGAGGAGGACTGTATCTTCTTGATCTATGAGGGACCGCTGGTTTTGTAAACCCAATGTTAATTAATTGGAATGATTAGGTGCCTGGCTTCCTCCCAAGTAGGATTCTTGAGATAAGTTTGCAGCTGCAAAACTGATAAGAAGTCTGTAATAACTGAAAATCTCAATAAATTCTTGGAAGAGTGGAGATTCATGGTTGCTGCAGTCACGGTCTGTTCTTCTGCAATGTTTCAATTGGTGGTGCGGCAGCCTCAAGGCTGTTGTTTAATGGCAAGATTGCCATGATTGCGTTGCTGTTTCTGTGAGAACCAAAATACGGCAAGCTCAGCACTTGCGCTGTGATTTTGCATTTTTAGGAAATTCTGTACCCTGCAAATATGCTGATTTGGATGCTTTCTATGAAGAGAGAAGACACATTTGGATATTTAATTGCATTCTTGTTTTGAGGACTAATAAACTATCCCCCTCATTCCCACAGAGTTAAATCTTGTGCAATTTCAAATTATACAAAAAACTTGGTATGTGTTATGAAGTGACCAAAAGAGTATTTCAGCTTTTACAAGCTTTTCTTTGGAAACAATGGGCGAGATACAACAAAGCCCTATTATATCAACATACAATACATTCAATACGATACCAATGTCAAAGCACACACACACACTATATATACAGTATACAGTATATATATATATATATACACACACACGCGCGTGCGCACACACACACACACAAACAGGCTGTGAGCAACTAGGCAGGTAGAACCCCTCTCGTTAAGAAAACACAAAAGAGGATTACGGGATCCCATTGGATAAAATGGCCTGTGAATCAGGAAAAACATAGTATCGGTGGAATGTCTGAGACAAGGATTCCTCTGAATGATTTTCAGAGTTTGCCCCTTTCTTGGCACTGCTACTGACCCCATTCTACAGTGTCCCCATCCTTCATGTAGGCTAATGTATAGATGTAGTGTACAGATGGGCAACAATTTAGAAGCAATCCTATTTTATACTTCAACAAGTAAAACTCCTTACCAAACCCTTAGGATATACTCAGAAGCAGAAATGTATGCTTCTGTCATCTCTACTCCAGTGCTTTTAAGATATAATTTATAAGGTTAATGTACTGGTTTTAGTGTAAATAACAATGCAAAGATATTAATGAAAATACTTGAGCTCTTTGATGAGCAAGCAATGACTTGCCTCTGTTCACCTATCTTTCCAAAGTACGGGAATTTATTTATTTGCCTATAAGCCATAAAAGAATTTCTAAAAGTTAAATGTACCTGAACATTGATATAAGTGTAGCCTTTGGCCATTGGTTAGATATGCAATATGCTGACAGTCTCTCTTCCTTAAAAGAAGGTTAGTAAACATGCCTTTATAATTGGGGAGCAGAGTTTTCATAAGCAAGGAAATAAAACAGACGCCAACATTGTTTGGTTTTGATTGCTAGGTGAAGATGTTTTTTTATTCTCCAAGGACTTTTAAATTTCAGCTATTTTAAAGGTTTCTTTTTTCATATGAGTTTTAATACTTGTCTTATGTCTGGGTTGATTTTAGGTCATCATTTTTGTTGTATGCTATGGACTTGAGGTGAATCTACATTATAGAATTGATACCACTTTCAGTGCTATGGAACATGGGAGCTGTAATTTAAATTTTTTTTAGCCCTCTCAGCCAAAGAGTTGTGGAGCCTCTCAAAATGACAAATCCCATGAGTCCATTGCATGGAGCCATGGCGACTAAAGTGGTGTCAAGCTGCATTAATTGTGTGTGTGTGTGTGTGTATATGTTTGTGTTATGTAAAAATAGCATACAGTATACAGAATTCAAAATACAAATATTGTTTCTCCAGACGCCCCCCCTCCCCTTCCCCCTGCTGTACCAACACCACTCAGTATGGAACTAGTTTCTAATGAAAGTCTATCCTTATTATTACAATAATAAAGTGTTTCTAAAATTCCGTTCTTCAAGGTGTTTTGGACTTCAGCTCCCAGAGGTCCCAGCCATCTTACCAGCTGTTAGGAATTGTGGGAGCTGATGTACAAAACATCTAGAGGATCACAATTTGAGAAGCTCTGCACTAATAGATTCCCCATGCAGCAGTTTCAAAGTCTTTTTTGTCTTCTTTTTTAAATACGCAAATGCAAGTCTCCATTTTCTAACAAAATCTACATTATTTCCTCCCCGTATGCCTTTGGAGAGCTTGGCCATCTGGATATATCTACTAATTTTCTTCTCCATGAATGGTTATTTATTTCCCCATCTAAGATCTTGCTATTCTCACTGCCACAAAACTATATTGGCAGATTTCTACATCTTTATTGGCTCTCTCATGAAACCAACCCAATAGACACATTTCTGTGGTTTTCTTCACCCTTTTAGAGATAATAATAATACACTTTATTTATATTCCGCTCTTCTCACCCCGAAGGGGACTCAGAGCGGATTACATCACACATACGGCAGACAGTCCCTGCCGGTTCCACATACAATTACATACAACATACAACATATGACAAGTACAATTTTAGAAGGATTTTTCTTCGGGCTGCATCACAGGTGCGTCACAGGGTGTGATTGCGTCATTATGTCACAAGGTGGTGTTGTTGCTTCATCCTCATGACGGATAGCCTCTGTTTTTTTCCACATTCCACCTTCAGACAGCCGATCTTACTTATTTAGGCGTTGTAAGTCCTTCTTTGAAAATATCCTTCCCCGCTTGGCGGTTCCCAGTTTTCTCTAATCACAGCTGAGCTGTTTTCGAACTGTTGGGTGAACAGTGGACAGGGCTCACAGCTGGATGTCCAAACCAGCCCGGGATTTGAACCTGTAATCTTCAGATCTTCAGATTGCCAGCACAGCTGTTGCTACCGCTGTGCTATCTCTCCGGCCTCTATGACTCTATAGAATCATAGAGTCATAGAGATCATTCTATTAGTTCCTTTTGTCACCTTTTTCAATTTTTTTACCAGCCTACAGATACACCAAGCATGGAAGAAGGTGTCTTTCTGTGTTTTGCATCTCTAACATTCTCCCCACCCCACCAGCTTATATCATTTTTCGCCATTAATTCAGGAGTTATATAACTTCTATAGTACATTTTATACATGTGTTTTCTCTTATGCAGTGTTTCTCAACCTTTGGTTCCCCAGATATTTTGGCCTTCAACTCCCAAAAATCCTAGTAGCTGGTAAACTGGCTGGGATTTCTGGGAGTTGGAGGCCAAAACACCTGGGGATCCACTGCTCTAATGGAACCAACTATTGAAAATTTAAATCTATTTTTCCATAAGTATTTCCAATTTTCCAAATCTACATTTTCCCCTAAGTCTCTGGCCCATGATATCATCACTGTTTTTATTCATTTGTCTTCCAGATTATACTCTAGAATGTCTTTGTATAATCTGGAGTTCAATCCTCTATTTCATTTCTCCAAAATATTACCCAACTCCTTTTGGAGAACCCAATTTGATTGTCTTTCCTAAACATATCCTTTAATTGATAATAATGAAACCAGTCATTTACCCCCTCAATTCTTCTTTCCCCTTTAATTTCCATTGTCCTTTTTCTTTAATTGGATATTTCCTATACATTCTCAATTCCTCATTATATGTTGGTTTTACCACTACTTCCAGGGGACGCAGCCATAAAGGGATTTTTTTGCTCTATCCCTATCTTGTATCTTTCCCATATCTTATGGGATGCCTATTAAAATCTGTGTTAGCATTATTTTTTCCATACCATAAATAGGCATACCAAACAAATCTTAAATTATACCCCTCTAAAAGCTCATTAATTCAACAGTGTACAGTTGGTGGGACACAGTGTCCTAACCAAATGGGCCTCACAGTTCCAACTGCCGGGTTCCTATCACACCTTGCCCCTTGACATTTAAAACCCTTTCTTAGGTTTCTTGTTGACATTTATAATGGATGAGTGGTATCTTGAGTATTAGACTCAATCTGTCAATATGCATGATTAATCATCTTTATCAGTTCTTAAACAGAAACATCCAGATGGGGATGTAGAAAATAACCATGAAGATTTACGTATTGTGTAAGATGGATTGTGTAAGAAGTACATCAAATAGCTAGCCTTATGCTGGTTGACTCTCTAAGTAGTCTAATATAGTATTTCATTTAATACTATATGCTAGAGCCTTATGCAGGGCCTGTAAGACCTTTGCAGGCCTCTGACATATAACGCCTCTTGCCTTCAATCGATTTATGACTCTGTGTTACCGTTTTTGTCACTTAGTGTAATTTAACAATGTTTTAATGATGTTTTTAGTATCATTTTTGTTATTTTTATGGTTATAGCATTGTTTTATTTATCGTGAGGCATGAGTGTTGCCTGATCACTATGTATGTCTTGTAACCCGCCACGAGCCCTCGGGAAGAGGCGGAATACAAATGCAAATAATAAATAAATAAATAAATAAATAAAATAGCTTATCTGGCAGAATGACTTCCACACTCTCCGCCTCCATCAAACTAAAGTCCCTATTCAGATCTTATCAATTCCTTTATTCCTAACTGGGCCCATTTTCTGTTTTTTAATCCATTCCTATTTGCCCTATCTCTATTTCAACCTGTCTCTGTCTCAATTCCTGATTGGTGCCATCTGACAGTTTAATGGAGAGGCCTTAAATTATATATTTTCCCCATAGATCCCCCAATATTCAAAAGGCTATGATAAGCTGACTCTGCTCAAGCTAGCCTAACTTCTCTATGCTTGGTGTCATATTTTATTTTTTCATCACATTGACTGCTTTATTTCCTGTAAGTTTTCCATTTGGTTCCTTTTCAAAAAATTTGTTATTACTATTTCAATAAAGGTAATACAGGTATACCTTTAACACCCATATTTCAGAACATCCATAATATTATATAAATAGCTTATATCACCTATACCTGAATTCCCACATTGAATAAAATAAGTAAATAAATAAACCCCTTTCCTACCCTCTACCTATTCTATAGAAAAAATTAAATACATGTAAAATTGATCATAATCCATGTAGATGTTTATAAGGTAAAGGTAAAAGTTTCCCCCTGACATTAAGTCTAGTCGTGTCCGACTCTGGGAGTTGGTACTCATCTCCATTTCTAAGCCGAAGAACCGGCGTTGTCCGTAGACACCTCTAAGGTCATGTGGCCTTTATCTTCTGGAGGCTAAATTAAGCAGGGATAAGAAGGAGTCTTTTTTCTATAGGCTATGTGTAAGAAGACAAGAAGGTATTAGTAGAAGATTTATATATTAATCTAAAAAACAAAACAAATGCAAGGGTAGATAATGTTTCTGTTGGCGTTATGGATGTAGAATTTGGTAGTAAATATGAACTACTTGTTTGATACATAACAACAGCAAAAAAAATTGTTGGTTCAAACTTAGAAAGGGACTGAAGTCTTGATGGTGGAGGAATTGATAATTAAGATTGTTGAGTTACTGCAAACTACCAAACTAACATTGGCTTTCCGAAGTATTTTTTGTTGAAATATTGGATATGGTTTGTGGTCTTTTTGAACAAGTCATTTCTGGTTCACATGGTTTTCTTGGCAACATTTGTTCAGAGGGGGCTTATCTTTGCCCAGTTGGTTTGTATGGCTGAGTGGGGATTCAAATCCTGGTTTCCAGAGTCATGGTCCAATGTTCAAACCATATTAGCTCTCATGGAACCTTATTCACTGGAAAAAAGGGAAGATAATTATAGTGTGCATGGCAACGTTTATCTTAACGATTTTTGAAATATAATATGCTTGTCATATATTGGTGTATTTATATTTATCATTTTGTGTTGAAGTCTTCTGTTGGTATTAACAATAAATTGATAGAAATTATTAGAACAAAAATTGTACGTGAAGGCTTCATACACTTCGTTTCACTAATGCTTTAGTAAAAGTTTTAGTAATTTAACTGATATTTGAAAGGATATATCTTGTGTACGAGTTGATGTAAAACTTCTGCATAAAATAGTATTGATAGGATAAGCACTGAGCTGTAGAGTCTCTAATTCCTGAAGCAGTGAATATGCAATTAATGAAGCTTTTATTTAACAAGTTAGTATTGTTTATTGTGTTTGAAGTTTTAATTTTATAGTTTGTGCAAAGTGCTGTAGAACATGTGGTATATTAAAATTTATTAAGTAATACCATGGAATTAATTGTGAAAGGCCGTTTGAATGAGCTTGGCTCTTTTGATATTTAGCCAGGAGGATGTTATGACAACACCTCAAGGAAGAAGAAATCTCTTCAACCCTTTCCAGCCTTGGTTGGCCATGTCTTCAGGCATCACCTCCAAAGTTAACAACGGCTTTGTAGTCTCTTTGCTTGACTTCCATACAATTAGTTTCTCAATCTTTGGGCTATTTTTAAGAGAATTTTGTTCTCATGTGTAATTCTGCCATAGTAATTAGTCCACTCTTTTTATATTAGTGTTCATAAAGGGTGTGTCAGATCTAACATAATGAGAATTCTAAACATGAAGGTTGTTGGTGATACAGAAACCATATTTCTGAAAATTACTCCAGGACCCAAAACACTCAGAACTAGAAGAGTAACAACACCGGACAAACCCAACTTCAGTCACCCTGTATTTATATACCTAAGAATAGAAACAATCTTAAGTAATTTTTTCTCAAAGGGAAAAAAGGGTCCCTCAAGACCGTTGGAAGAATAATAATTTCCAGCTTTGCATGTGCTTTTTCGGTGTTAAAACATATTTTGCTCAAAAACTGTGGGGAATAGTATATTCTGCATAGAAAGCAGTTTCTTATTTAATTTCCTATCTCTGAGAAATAAACATGTCTTATAAACAAAAAAGGAGTAAATTTTATGCCAAACAAATGAAGTTTTGCAAAGAAAAACTGAATAGAAAAATGCTTTCGGAATTCTGAGTTACATTCAGGAACTGTGGAGAAGTATTAGTCTTCTTGTGCTACAGGGAAAATATTATAGAGACTACCCATTTAAGCATGTAAGGTGAAAAGGATAAAGATTTACATCCATGTATGGCTTTGGGAAAATGATTTGTCAGATTGACTTGCATTTGACAAAACTGACTTGTATCTCACTGTGCACTATTTTGATGGATACATCAAAGAAATGAGGTGTGGATGTACTATAGTCATACCTTTCCAGGACCAGAAATACAGTAAAGTCTTCCTATTATGGAATATGTGGAAATGATGGAGCTTTCCAGATGTTAATGCAACTTCCAGCAGACCTGGTCAGCATAGGCAATGGTGGAAAGTGCCGAGAAGCCGTTGTCCACAATTCCCACCCTTTCTCTAATAAATGAATCTTATTGGCTAGTCTTAAATCAGCTATGTGGAAGGCGCCTAAGACTTAGACTCATAGCCTCTGTGGGCCACGCCAAAGTCTTGTGAGGGCTGCACCTGGCCCCGAAGGCCACACAATGTGCAGGCCTGCCTTAAACTATGATTTTCTTTAATCTCATTTCAGTTTATGATTTGTAAGCGTTTAGGTAGTTTTGATATTCACAATGCTGGCAATAATTCTAGATGGTAACATCTCTGCCCCTTCAAGAACAACTAGGGTAGATTGTTGGTGAAGATGAATCTCTTGAGTACAAGTTTGAAACTTCAAAATAGGAGTAATCTATATTCTCATTTATAAGTCTATACATTTTAGTCAAAAATTGATCTAAAAACCTGGGTCACCTTATCCATGGGACAATGTAAATACAGAACCTTAACCCTTATGAAAGAAAATCCTTGTCTCTAAGTAGAGGGCCAAATGGGGAGAGCTTAGTCTATCCCTGAAGGACCTCAAAGAAGCATCAATCCCTCTACTCTCTCAACCATGGCATTATGTCTGACCTTATTGAATACCTGGGTGAGGAAATGGTGGCAGTGTCCAGGGGTGGCTGGTCCTCTGAGGCAACACTAGTGCTTTACCTCTCCTCGGAATGACTCTCAACTTATCCCTGGGTCATTTTAAAATCCATAAATAAGTCAAGGGAAGACTTCAAAGCCTTATATACAGTATGAAATCAACCCGTACATGGTTATGTACTGTTAATCTTCCTTTAGTCTGGGTTTCGTTTAATGGTTAAATTTGATAGTTCCTAGTTATAGAAAAAGCAAAGGTTCACTGACTGTCAGGGGGAAACAAAATTCATACTGTTGTAACTCACCTCTACACCATGATCACAGCTGCATCAATGACAGTGATTTAGGCAATGTGCATAAATATACAACACTAAGCAAATTCAAAGACTTCAGTCCTCCGCCATTCTGTCAACTTGGCTCTTAAAGTGCTTTTTATTTAGCCCTTGAGTAGGGAACGCCTCAAAGCTGATTTGCTAATGAATCATAGAACACTTCAGTGGGCTGGTAGACCCTTGCCAACCTGCTTCACATTCTGTTCTTCTGCCATAAGTTAAAGAAATGATTGAAACGGTGCTTGCACAAATCTTTCCAAGGTTTGAAAACTGATCCATAGCCATTTCTCCACCCACCCTCAGTGTGTTGAGCTGTTGAGACATCCCAGGGTAGTCTTTTCTGAATTTCAAAATCAGTTATCTAGAAGTTGAAGAAATATGTTTGGGGACAAGTCTATATATACTGTCCCATCAAAGAATAGTACTCGTTGTTGCATTCACAACCATTATGACTGTTCCTTTTGGTCTGGCATTAATCTGCCAACGGTGTCACTTAATACCGGCTTTTATATGCAGGATGAGAATTATTACTATTTTTCAAAGTGTTAAGTTGCTAGTATTTTTAGCGACTGATCTTGATATCTTGTGTTTTTGTTGCTTCAGGAAGACCCTATTTTTTTCCTTTCCAAAATAAAAATAAGGCTGCTAATTTTTGCTTAGAACAGCAATGCAGAAAGCACCCATCAATACCCCAGTCTGCATTGAAAGAAAGGAAGAAAAAAGCGAACAAGGAAAGAACCATATTGTAGTAAGTCTTGTCAAACCATTTTGGATGTACATTTTAAGCATAACCTATTCAACCTGTGGCTGTGTGCAACTTTTATTTGTTACTTTTGGGCAATTGTTCCATCATTCAAAAGCATTGTTTGCTATCCAGTCAGGGGTGGCTGTTATTCTCTATGGCAGGGGTGCCCACACTTTTTCAGCATGCGAGCTACTTTTAAAACAACCAAGTCGAAAAGATCTACCTTCTGCGCGTGCGCTCCTGCCGCTGCACGGCACTCCTTCCGCCCGCACGGCTGTCCTTCTGCGGGGCATTATTGGAGCGAGGGAGCGCAAAGCGGGGCCTCTGGAGGCCCCGCCTCACGCTCCGCCCTGCCTCTTTCTCATCCGGAAGCAGCCGTGCAGCCTCCGCTACCTTGCGCTCCCTCGTTCCCGCAATGCCCCGCGGAAGGAGCGCCGTGCGGGCGGAAGGAGCGCTGCATGCATGGTGCACGCGTGTAGAGCAGAAACGCCCCATCCGGCTGCGATTGACCACATTTGGACTCGCGATTGACGAGTCGGTTGCGATCAACTTCGTGGGCAGCCCTGCTCTATGTTATTGGGTAATGTTTTCAAATGTGATGTGATGGTTATTAACTCAACTTTATCATACAAGTTTTTTTTTACTTTGAATTATATTTTACATGTTTTTGAGGTGGGAATAGCCCAGGTGCTGCAGCACAGAGTTATGACCTCTCACCATAACTATGTAAGCTTGTTTAAAAGGCAAAAATTGCTCTTCTCAAACTTTTTTTTATACTCCAACTTTTTATATTCAAGCATAAGTTGAACTAATGTGTAACTTGAGGGCAGGTTTTAGTTCCAAAATTATAGATTTTGATATGTCCTGTGGATGTCAAGGGTTGTTCCATGGAGAGGGGAAAGCAACAAAACTAACTCAGAGAGCCAGACACGCCTGGCTAATATTGCTGTTATTTCCCTGCCCAAACATTAGAAAAAAGCCAGAAGCTCTGTCATGCTGGAAAGAGTAGAGAGACCCAGTACTTATTTTAGGTTCTCCTGGAATGGACTAAATTCTTGCCTTTCACCACTCTACTCAGAGAGGGGATGGTTTCTTTTTTGATAAAGAGTTAAGGTGCAGTACTCACATTGACCTGTGGATAAGTCAACCAAATTAGACTAAAATTTCTAGACTTATAGTATATAAGGTAAACTCCTTGGCTAAGTTGCAGCTTAACTCCAGGTTTCTCTTGCTCTAGCTCACATACAATCATCTCTCCAAAATATCACATGGATTGCTGCACTTTGGGAGCAGTCTCTTAAGAAAACCGTAATGAACCTTGTTGTCATCATCCCACGCTGCACTGTGAAGTCTGTCTGCTTCATTCATGGTGCTACGAGAATAGCAAGTGTGATATTTCATGACTTGCTTTTACAGGTTCCTGAGGTTCTCTAAGGTCACCACAGGTCACCAAGTTGTTTGTGTTTGCTTGTTGCCTTTGGCTCTTCTTTTCCCTGTAGCTTTTATCTGGATAAAGCAACCCTTTTGGAGAGAAAACCTTTCTATTGTTGATGTACGAATGAGTCTTCAAAGTAAAATAGTAAAATAACAAGGAAAATTTGGTGTTTGCCATTGTCCAAGAATCTGAATGCAGTCTTGATTCGAGTCTGCATAGAGCTGGATCTTTGACACACTATACTGCTGGTAAGAACCTTTTTATAGCCCAGTGTTTTGAGCCATCTGGGATCTCATTGCCAAATGTATTCCTGTCCTGTATTCCTCTTCATCCTTGGGCATAGAACTTCCTGCTTGCTTGAATTCTCTTTTAGTATTATACTTAACCATGCCTTTATCTGTATGAATTTGGTGGATCCATCTTTAGATAGGAATTCTTTTTATTAGATTTCCATTTCAACAAACCCTTTCATCCTTCCCTTGTTTTGTCATTCCTAAACAGGTCTTTTAGTAAGCATTAAAAAACCAGGGCTGGGATTACTCTGGTGCCAACAAAAAGCACCAAGGGCCTTCTGGCACCCAAAAGGCCAACAAGTTTCATTTGGCACAAGCTGTTGTGGATTCTAGCTCACTTCAGCAAATGCAAAATCTAGAGGCAAGCAAAAAGTTCATACCAAATAAAGCTGGTAAGACTAATGACATAGAATTCTTGGTTGCTTTTTGCTAGAGTTGGTTAACAGTGCTACCCATGTTGTTTGTGACACCAAAAGAGTTTGAGCCCCTTCAGCCGATTCATAGGAGGCCAGATTTACCATTTGAAATACTTCATCAAAGTTGTAAATGTTTGCACCTGTTACTTAAAATGTGAAATCATTTCTAGAAGAATCCGAACAATGAAGAAAGGTAGCCACACCATGTTGAAAAGACTGTATAGTACATGGCTCTCTCATTTCTAACTTCTGCCAGCTTTGCTCCCTTTGCCAACTCCGAACAAGTGCGTACAGATACTGTGAGGTAACAAAAACTTCAGGGACATATGCTTTTAAAATGAGCATCTATCAAATTTAATCCTCCTACTTGCTAATTTCTGATTATTGCAACAGATGGGTTATAAATCAAAGAAGAATCACAATGGAAACTGCGTGGATTTGATTATGATTTTGTCACCAAATGCAGTTGAATCAGATGAATGCTTTTTTTATACCAACTGCTTTTTGTTTCAAAGTTCTTAGTTTATGCTCAGAATATTAAAATACTCCTTCACAAATGGCAAGGGATTGAATTGGATTGTGTTTTTAGGCTCTGTTTTTCTATGACTTTATGACTCTTAAGTTGAAACTGTAATGTGGGAAGAAAAAACACCCAGAGAGATTGCTCAAGGAGATTCTTTTGAAAGGCTTTACAGAGATAAGTAACCTCCCTTTTGGACATCCCTGCTTCTTTGAGGGGGAGTTATTGTTGCATGCTTTCAAATTGACTCTAACCCAGGACAAACCTGTCATAGGCTTTTCTTGGCAGTGTTTATTCAGAGAGGTTTTTCAATTGCCTTTCTCTAAGGCTGAGAGACTGTAGCTTGATTAAGATAAACCCGTGGGTTTCCATGGCTGAATTTGAATTCCAATTTGGATCTTTTGGCATTGAAATCCAACTCCCAAGCCACTACCACCTGTTGGCTTAGCAATACTTTAGGTATTTGCCCACATAACTGCCAAGCAATGCAGCAACATGTGAAACCTTGCCATCAGTACCATAGTCTCAAAGCAGTCCTTTCTAAAACAGTTCTAAAAACCATAATAGCTTGCAAAAAACCTTTTCCATGGTTTTATATTTGTTGGGCTGCCTGTTCACTCATGGCTTGTTCTGCTGCCTTCATTTTCATGTGGGCAGTGTCAGAAATGGAGAAAAATCAAGCTGTAGTCCAAGCCTCGCTCTAAATTTAGACATGTTAAACTTTCAGAAAGGAAAATATTTCTTGTGGCTCCAAAGTTGGTTTTGAAATTGAGGGAAATATAGTTGAGCTTGCCAGATTTCACAGTCATCTTGGAGGCTTGTGAAATGACTTTTATGCCAAACATTGCGTTCTGGGGCTGCAGCAAAGCCTGTTGACATGTGCATAGGTTATTGGAGGGTATTTGTAACAGTTGCCATGAAGACTGATGAAGCAGGGAAGAAAATATTGTCTCCTTCTTAGAAGTGTAAAATTGTTTTGTGCTGATATCATTAAGGCAGAATGCTGGAAGGCCTGTAAGGAGATGTTGTGGTTAAAACTGTTGACACAATGTGGTCTCTGAATATGGAAAAGAGAGAACAAAAGAGGGCGATATAAATCTATTCGGTTGCAAGTGATATAAGCTGGTATTTCCCCAGTATCTGTTTTCTTGACGGAAGAGGTGATGGACTTTGGTTTGCGTGTGCATTCTCAAATATGTAGAAACAGTAGCTTCTATATAGAGCTGGTAGGATTTACATGTGTGTGTTTGGGTGTCTAGGCTTCAACTGTGATGTTGGAAGAAACTGAAGAACAATGCGAAAGGGCGAGTCTACATGGATATGAAAACTCACCCAGAAATGGCCCCTGGTTGTCCTGATGACATTCCTGTATTTCCAGTGAGTTTCCTAGTTATCCTGCGTTAAACAAGTCTGGCGGATGCTCTGGAGTTTGCTTGAAACTTTAGAGTATCCTGTAATTTTGGGGTGGCATGGACATCTATTTCAGATCCTATATAGATTGTCCTGTGTCCAGACAGGACACTAAAATTCCATATCTACAGTCATAAGCATAGAGAAAAGTGAATTGATCACATCTACGGGGTCTTCCAGACAGGCCCTATATCCCGAGATTTGATTCCAGGTTTTCTGTTTATCCCAGATTATCTGGCAGTGAGGACTTATATAATCCAATTTTAAACATAAAACCTCTGTTGCTGCTGTTTGAAGGTAGACGCAGAGCTCTGTCCAGGTTCCTGACCATGAGAGGCACTCCTACATCAACAGAGGCACCCACACGTCTGTTTCTGGTCACATAGGGACCTCTGCTAATATCACATGAGAGATTATCTGCAGTGGTTAGGAGTTTGTATGAACTTCTGTGACCAGCTGGGAATGGTAATGGTGATATGTAAGGTGATGGTCCAGTAGGACTGATGCAATTTCGGCTCAGTTAGGCTGTGTGGATGTCAACATGGTGCTACAGTGAGTTTTGCAGGTTGGATGTGGCTGCCTCTGGGGCCAGTATTAAGCATGCTCCAGATTGGCCATGGTTGGTTTATTTATTTATTTATTGTTCACTTTTATATACTGCTCCTCCCTGCAGGCTCGGGGTGGTTTACATAAAACGGCAGATTAAAAACAGATAAAACACTTGGTTATATAAGGCACAAGGCATGGTCGGAGTTATCCGGGGAAACTTAGATTAAAGGTCTGCTTAAAAAGAGTCGTCTTTACTAGCCAGTGTAGCTCCAGGACAATAAAGAGGTATTTTTCTAAAGAAGACAGCCAGCTTTTCAGGAAGAGCAAACCTTGCACAACCTTATCTTCAGCATGGTAGAAAAATAAGAGAAGTTATAATGTGTTAAAGTAAGCCATTTATGCAAGAATTATGCTTTATTAATGATCCTATTTTGAATTTCTGAAAACTTCACATTTATTTTGGAGTTGTTTTTGCATATTTAGAAAAATACCTCTTTAAACATTGGATTATAACAAAGGCCTATTGCTCTCATCAGTTCCAACCTTTTGTCCACACAGTGGCCAATTTAATATCAATGGGAAGCCTGTAAGCAGGATTTGAACTGACAGGTTTGACTCTTCCACCTGTCTTCTGAAAGCAACTGGTTTATAAAGGTATTTTGCTACAGTTTTGGAGGCAAACATATAGCTATCCCAAGAACCTACCAATACCATTTGAAGACCATCTAGATTGTTGGGGCATCACATGTTGTAGAAAATTCCATAACTTGACCATGCATTGAAGGAAGATTTAATTCCTTATGTGTCCCCTAAAGATCCACTGCTTAGCTTCTTTGGATAACTGTGGAGTTTTAATGCTCTCTATTATAAGAGACAAATAAAATGTATTCTCTTTCTCAATAGTGTCCATAATTTAGTACACCTGT
This sequence comes from Anolis apletophallus, assembly GCA_030556195.1. Classification (NCBI taxonomy): domain Eukaryota; kingdom Metazoa; phylum Chordata; class Lepidosauria; order Squamata; family Anolidae; genus Anolis; species Anolis apletophallus. Next base: position 17,539,151 of record JARBWK010000001.1, read on the forward strand.
GCCTTCAACTTCTGCCTCCTTAGCCTGTGTAAATAAGGAGAGACATTGTAAATATTTGTTTTAAAAAATAAGACAAAATCTTACTGTGCCAAATAAGGAGGCTCTTGTGGTTGATTTTAGCTTACTAGCATGCTCTTATTGTTCTTTTTTGTGCACTCTCACATTGCATTGAGAAAAAAGGCTGTTTGCATTTTAGTTATCACTTTGTACTGAATTTGGTGGATTCTTGCTTGAAAATCTGGGATGATGACAGTTTGTGACAGTGTAGTACTTCCAGAAATTGTTCATTTGTTCTTTTTCTCTGTCCTGTCATTTCCTGCCTTTATTTTTCATCTTTGCTTTCATGCTTTCTGAACCAGGAGTTTAAACAGGATAGATTTTTAGAATAGGCTTTTGTGGTGTTTGTTAGTGATTCACTGTTTGCTAAAGGTGGGCCAGATTGGCTTATTCTGGAAATCTGATGCTGCCATTGTTCTGTAACTGCCTGTTATGTAGGATCAGTAATCCATAGATTTGCTCTTGGCTTGTAGGTGAGACAGGCACAAAAAGAGAGGAATTAATTACCCATCAGTGGTCCAAGCAGTACTCTCTGGGCCAAAAAAGCAAGCCATCCCTGCTGTCCTTCCAGATGTTTTCATCTATTGCTCTCATCAGTTCCAGCCAGCAGGGCCAATGGTAAGGGATTGTGGAAGTTGGAGTTCAAAATATCTGTAGTACCAATGACTTCCCAGCTTAAGGGAATGGGCAAAATATTGGTATTGATATTAAGGAAAATGGATATGGATAGATCTGCTAAGGTGCAGAGGACTGTCGGTACTGGAACCTTAGTCAGTTTGACAGTCTCACTTCTGTTGTTGTCCCACATCTCCACCAGATCCACTTTCATTATGTCTTTGTATGCAGGATTGTGTGTGAGTGTGTATATATCTGTCTCTCTGTGTTCTTTTAGGGTTTTAGAGATCTAGTACTGTATGACTAGGCATAATCCAACCTGCTTTACAATAAATGGGTTAAAATGAAATATAACTACAATTGTTTTAAGTAACACTAACAATGTTTATAAAACTGTTCCTCAGTACCGTATTCACAAATTATGCACCCCCAGATTCTACCATTCACAACTTGAATATACACGGTGTCTATAAAGTCTCTTTATGATTTAAAGATATATATTGAACCTTCTTTTAAGGAGTAGCTATTTCTTAGGACTTCATTTTATTTACATCAATAGGTTACCTAAAATACACAAATGCATTGTGATTAAAAACTTCGATAACGACTGAGTACATAGAACAAATCTGATTAAGATCTCTCATCAATTGCCCTTGTAATCATTTTTAAAATGGCAACGAGACTTTATGTACATCCTGTGTGTATATATATACATATATATACATATATACATATACATATATATATATGTGTGTGTGTGTGTAGCACACCAGTTCTCGTTTGTGCCTGGAGGGCAGGGGCTAGGACCCGGGGTTCCATTGGCATTGGGGCCTGCAGTGGCAGAGACAGATTCAGAAGAGGATTTGGAAGGGTGGGAAGGACAGTTTCCCATCAGCGGGCCTCCTTCGCCCACAGAAAGTTTGGCATGGGAAGAGCTGTGTTTTGGCCCTGACGTAGACATAGATAACCAGGTGCAAATGGAAGACAGCGATAGTGGGAGTTATGAGCACCCGGGGGAAGAGAGTCACAGGAGCTTCTGAGTGAAAACATGGATGAAAGCGCCTGGGAAGATTCTAGGGAGGAGAGCTCTCATGTAGATAGTGACCCAGCTGCTGAGAGACAAGGTCGAACCTTTGATAGGAGAAGTAGCATTGAGTCTGGGAGAAGGGGATGGCACCGCAGCCTAGACCGGCCGAGGTCCGTCAGCAGAGATTGGAGACGACGGGGCCTAGAGCGTCGGGGACCTCGGCCGAACGATTAAGTAGAGCAGGCGTGGGAACGCATCCCCAGTGCTTCGGCCACGTCTCTTCTGAGCAGGTGTGAAGCGGTGGGACCACGGGGCTAAGCTAGCTAGTGGTCATCAAGCCTTGCCTTGTTCCTGTACCTTGTTTGTATCCTGAATCTGCATTGCTGTGCGGAGCCTTGTCAAGCCTTTGGATTATCCTCAAGTTGCTTTTGGACATTTGATTGCTTACCCTTTTGGATTTGCTTGTGCTATTTTTATGGACAATATTCCTTTTGAACTGTTTTTATATTCAATAAAGTAGTTAGCCTTCAGTCCGTCTCTGTGTGTGTGATTAAGGGGCCGGTCAAGTCCGTGCATCGTGACAGTGTGTTTAGAATACAAATAGTGAACATTGGTTTTGCCATTTTCTATAAGGAACACCATTTTACTATGCTATTATATATAATGAGATTAGATGAGCCTCTACTTTAGAAAGTTTTAACAAGAATCTCAAAACCTGGCTCTTCCGCTGCACTTTTGGAGATTAATCATATAATCTCATATTGCTGTCATCCCTCAACATCTGTCTTTAGTGCATACCTCCTCCCCTTCTGTACGAAGGTCCTTTTTGACCCCATTCCGGAAGAGTTTCTCCCCCACAAATAATCTGCTCCACCGTTGTCTCACCCCGTGTTTTATTAGCTGTGTTTTTAGCCTTAGTATTTTATTCTGTACATACGGCCCACTCATTGTTCTATGTTATGAATGATTATATTGTAATTTTATTTTTTTTGCTGTATTCTTATGTTTTATGTAATTTATCATGTTGTTTGTGTTTTGATTTCATTTATTGTATTGCGTTGTTAGGCTTGGCCTCATGTAAGCCTCCCCGAGTCCCCATTGGGGAGATGGTGGCAGGGTACAAATAAAGTTTATTCATTATTATTATTATATTATGATTATGGGACTTGAACATCCATGGATTTTGGTATCCACGGTGTATGGGGGCGTGAGTGGTCCTGGAACCAAACTCCAATGGATACCGAGGGCCCCTAGTATTTCAGTTTGTTATTGTTCTCCACATAAACAATTCTAGATTCACGTTCTATTTTAATGTGTCACTGATAAATGATGTTTTGATCAGATTACACTATCTTCTTGCCTCTTTCTCCCCACACCCAATTTTCAAGTAACCTTTATACCTGTAGTTAGAGTTGGGGACAGACTTGCTGTTATTTATCTGCCACTTTTTTCTCTCGTAACTGAGACACAAAGTAGCAAACAATGCTGAAAAACAACACAGTGTAGAATACATGGGTTAGAGGAGAGCTTTGCACATATCTATAAAGAGACCATTTAATCTATAACATTTTTAAAAGTTTAGCATGGTTGGAGAGCCAACATCACTCCTAGCTTGATGGCAGAAGGTCAGCAATAATATAAATAATAAAACTTTGTTATATACCGCTCTATCTCCCCCTAGGGCGGTTTCCAAATTGTAGCAACCCAAAACCATATAGAGTAAGCAAAATACAAGACATAACAAAACAGAACAATACATAAGCATAAAATGGTCAAACAACACATGTGCAATAAAACCAATCCACCTTATTCTTCGTGCCATGATTAATTATTAGGGCCGAGCTTTCAGGAAGAACCTAGGCAGTTTGGGACGGATGCAGCGTTTCCCCCCACAGATACATTCACTATTCTGTCAACCAACTTCTGTTCAATAAAAGAAAGACATAGTATAAACATTCAAAATAAGTCTATCGCTGTAAACATTGGCTCTGCATAGCTCTCTAATGAACTTACATTCTTTTTATATGAACTTCATGATTTCAATCTTCTTCCCTGTTAAATAGCACCACTTACTGGAGAGATTAGGAACAACAGACTCCTTCTTGCTTTTCTTGCAGCAGGGAAAACACCAAGGTTCTCGTTCCTTAAATAGTTAGATTAAATCACCTTCATGTATTACAATCCATTTCATTAGATGTACTTCATAGTTAGTCTTTAATGTGCCGCAGATCTTTTGGAACTGAAACGTAATATCGTTTGGAATAATGTCCATAGGCACATTTTCTTCTTCTTTCTCTAAATCTGTCTTGTTCTTCAGTTTTTAATGCTGCATGTTGGTTCACTTTGAAAGCAACATGCAGTTTAGCCTTACAGATCTTTTCCATATTTCATAAATATATCCTTATGAAGAAGAAGTAAGATGCACAGAGTTTAGCTCTTGATCAGAGCTTTATCTCGTTCATGATTGAGACCTAAGTATTTCTTCTTAGACATCACATTTGATCTTTAATAATAGGTAGTTTATAAGCTTGGGGACTGGAAGCTACTTTGATCTTGTCTATTCATAGTTGCTTTTTAAACTTGACTAAGTGTAGGAGTGTTAGCTGCCTTAAGTCCCCACAGGAAGAAAGGCGGGGTATAAATAAAATTAATAATACTTGCTGTTCTGAGGTTTTTAAAAAATACTAATTTAAAATATATATTGCGGTATTTTCGCTGTTTTGCAGGTTTTTGCTGCCACCGCTCTCCGAGGCGCCTTACCTCCTCAGTCCTCCCTCCCTCCAGTTCTCCCTCCCTCCAGCCTTGAAGGGCCTTTCCTTCCTTTCCTTCACTTTATTTTACGTTTATAAAGACTTAAAATAGTGTATAACTACTAAAATAATGTATACATATTAAAATAAATATAGCGTCCTTACATCACGGTTGTTCACTTATTGCGGGAGGTCCTGGAACCTAACCCCAGCAATAAGTGAGGGAACACTATAAGTTAATAATAAATGTCACATGAAAAATGAAGATGATAACTCAATCAGCAGACATTTGGAGTTTTGGAAAGAATGAATAGATTGCCTAGTGCAGGGCTGCTCACACTTTTTCAGCATGTGAGCTACTAATAAAACAACCAAGCCAAAATGATCTACCTACCCACTACAAAAATGTGAAACATATAACACAATATCTGCTTTGAACTGGGTTTTCTGAGTCCACACTGCCATATAATCTGATTCAAAGCCGATAACATGGGATTTTATTCAACTGTGTGGAAAGGACCTCAGGTAACCCAGGGCCGGAAGCACTTGGGCGGCGTCAGGAGCCTGCGGAGCGGGACTGAGCCTTCCTCCTGCCCTTCCTGTGATCTACCAGGATGCCCTACGCGATCTACCAGTAGATCACTATCTACCTAATGAGCACCCCATACCTACTGAATTGATTGAAACATGAAATAGCGATGGATCCAATAAATATCTTTATCTGAGATGGAAAGGTGAATACTATACATATTCATAATGTGACATTTATTCCCAGACAGGATAACTTTATCCTTGATGGAAATTTTTTTTAAAGAAAATTGAGAGTGTTGTAGGTAGCTCTAGAAACATGCTGATACTCCTGGCGTTGTATACCTTACATCCGAGAGCAATAGAATAAGTGACAAATTCTGAAGTGTAGACTCTTAACATGATGCTGCTTGTAGTCATAGCTTCTTCAATCCAAAAATGCAGACAGCTGGGTTGATCCATGTCAACAAACCTGTTGTAGCAGTTTTCATCTCAGAAGCATGCGTTTTGTGAAGCTAATGAGTATTAATTGCCTAACAAACCACTTTGAAATACTTTGTATTATGTTAGGAAAAGTTTACATGTCACAACATCCACCTCCTGTCCACCCAAGAATTATTTCTGATGTGAGTGATTTATTAGAGATCTGATACAAGTTTCTCTGTTCAGGAAGATCAGCCCCCTTTCCCACAAGCCTTGTGTATTTCATAGGTTCCTCTTGAATCCTCCTCTCATCTGTTTGTTGTCACATGCCATAACACCATAATGATTTTGGTAGGAAGCTCAGTTGCATAGGTTTGATCTGAGGGCATTTAAATTATGGGGAAACAAAGACATGCAGACAGACAAGCAAAGGAAAAAAGTTTTCCAGTCTTCAGCCATCTAGGACAATGTTTGTCAACCTTCCGAATGCTGTGATCTCTTAATAGAGTTCCTCATGTTGTGGTGACTCCCAACCATAAAATTATTTTTGTTGCTACATCATAACTGAAATTTTGTTACTGTTATGAATTGTAATGTAAATATCTGATTTTCAGGATGTAATTCACTGAACCAAATTTGGCACAAGTACCTGATATGCCCAAATTTCAATACTGGTGGGGTTGTGTGTGTGTGTGTGTGTGTGTTAATTTTGTCATTTGGGAGTTGTAGTTGCTGGGATTTATAGGTCACCTACATTCAAAGAGGACTGTGCACTCAAACAGTGATGGATCTCGACCAAACTTGGCACGAATATTCAATATGCCCAAATGTGAACACTGGTGGAGTTTGGGGGAAAATAGATCTTGACATTTGGGAGTTGTAATTGCAGGGATTTCTAGTTCACCTACTATCAAAGAGCCCCTTGAACCCCACCAATGATATAATTGGTCCAAACTTCCCACACAGAACCCCTATTTCCAACAGAAAATACTGTGTTTTCTGATCATTTTGGCGATCCCTCTGACACCCCCCCTGTGACCCCCCCAGGGCTCCTGACCCCCAGGTTGAGAAACGCTGATCTAGATCGAAATATGAAGCAGAAAGGAGTTTGCTGAACTAGCCACTCTTTTTGGCGCTTTCCCTTTGGTGTGGGTAGGTAGAAAAATGAAATGGAAGGCATTTTTTTAAATTCAAGAGTCAAGAGAACATGAATACCAATAGCAATTTGGGTGGCAAATAATGAGTGTAGAATGTGATGATGTTGTGCTTCACGTGCAGAATCAAGACTCCATTGTAGTATCTTAATTTTTTTAAAAAAAATATTTATTTAATGATCTTCTCAGCAAGCTTCCAAAATACAAATATGCAGAATGTAAAAAAAAAGAATTACCAGTATTAAACCATAATTTTTTCCAGTCATTTGATTATTTTTAAAAAAAAAAACCCATTCTAGTGATGGTAAGGAAACCACATAGTAACATAACCACTAGGCTCTTAATTAAAAGTTTGGGAACCGCTGGTCTCTCTGATGTTGCTTGACCTTATGTCCCCTGATTTTCATATGTGGGTTATTGTAGGATGTGATTGAATCCCAAACTTTTTTTTTGCAATTTTAGAAACGTTAACTTTTTTAAAAAAGAAAAAAAGACAGTTTAGGATTATTGAATATAAATTGAGAATACAAAGAAATAGAAACAAAGGCGAGGAGTACAGGTGAAGAGAAGAAGGAACAAACAATATTGCTATTCATTTCTTTTATCTTTGGCAAATCTCAATCTTCTTTTTATCTTCTTTCTCCCAAATATTTCTAACTTTGCTCCTGCTCATCACCAGAGGGAGTGCTCTAGCTGCTTCTAGACCACTGCTTTGGGTTCTATTGGCGTCTCTAAGTCTAGCAATAGCTGTTTGGAAACATCTTTACATTGGTCCATGATGAAATAGATCAATTTATTCTTGTAAGGAAAACTTTAATATGAAAGTAATCCACTGATTTCCATTACATCTTCACTGAATTCTGCTTAATGTTTTGAAGTGGGGTTCCTTTTTCATTCCTGTCTTTCTTACTGCAACTTTCCAAAAGTCACCTTAAAGGGTTGAAGGATCCTCCAAAATTGGAAAGAAATGTGGCATGGTTCTCCTTTTTTTCTTATTTTAACAATTAGTTGTTGCTTTATATTCTTCTTCTGTTACCACGCTAAAAATTTCCCTGGTTTACTTGCGTTTTCAAAAAAGTTGTGTCTGTTGTACATACTTTTCTTTTCTACCTCATTCACAATTAACAATTCATATTAATGTTGTAAATTAGACAGTTCTTGTTGCATTTTCCCTTTTTTTGAATTATAATTCTATAATTCTTTTTCCTTATCTCTAATCTTATCTAAAATCTCCAGTTGGAACTTATTTTTCTCTTTATACCACCTAGTGTTTTGTTGAATTAATAAACCTCTAATCACTGCTTTCCCTGCATCCCAGACAATATTTTCATCAATATCCTCCTTTAAATTCTCTTTTAAATAGTTTTTATTTCCGTCCTAATCCTTTCTTTAATTTTAGGGTCTTTCAAGATAAAATCATTCATTTTCCCAGCTTTTCTTTCCTATCGTCCCCCATTTGAATTTAACAATACTGGATTATGATCAGAGAACCCTCTCTTTCTATCCCCCTTTCCGTTTCCTTCCTTCTTCCTTGCCAAAGGGAAAGAAGGAAGGAATGAACGGAAGAGGGAAGGGGGAGGGAGTGCAGTGAGGGAGAGGGGGCGGGGACGAGGCTGGAGCGCGCGTGTGCATGGGGAGCGCTTCCCTTCCCTTCCTGGCTTCCTCAATTTACTTTGCCCTCCTCGTCTTTCCCCTTCTTCGGTTCCAAGCCTCACTCTCCCCACTGCTTGCTATGTGGTGGCGCTTGCTCTTGGCCCCTCCTCCTCTTCTCCCCCATCCTTTGGCTGCTCTGCCTGCCTGCCGGGGCCCTTACGGGGGCCGGAGAGAATCTGCCGCCGGGCTGAATCCGACCCGGGGGCCGTAGGTTGCTCACCCCTGTTCTAGAGTATAACCTAGAAGATAATCAAATAAAAACAGTAATGATCTCCTGGGCTAGAGATCTAGGGAAAATATAGATTTGGATAATTGGGAATACCTATAGAATAAAGGATTAAAATTTTCAATACCGTGGTCTATTAGAGTAGATATCCTGGCAGGAATGCCAGAAAGACACACACAAATGTCTTGCTCAACAGCTGTCAGTCTCTCTCTGTTTTTCGTTTTATCGCAGTCAAGCTAGAGAAGCTCATCTCACACAGATATGTGGTTGAAAACAGGAGCAATGTCAAAATAGCTTTGTTGGCAAGAATGGGGAACTCCATAGCAACAGATAACCAAAAACTGTCCGAAGGAAGACCAGCAAAGTTTAGCTTTAAACTACAATCTTGTTTCAGTTCAATTTATAGTTAACACACAATCAAAGAGCATCCTGAAATCTTGCAACAATGGAATTGAACCAAACTTGGCATATTGAACTCTCATTACCCACAGAAAGTACTGAAAGGGTTTGCTTGGGAATTGACCTTGAGTTTGGAAGTTGTGGTTCACCTACACCCAGAGAGCACTGTGGACTCAAACAATGTTATGTTTTGTTGTTGTTTGTTTTCTATCTATCCAGAATCACAATGTGGGAAGGAGGCAGACCACTTTAAGGTCCCTAAAACAGGCATGGGAAAACTTCGGCCCTCTGGGTGCTTTGGACTTCAACTCCCACCATTCCTAACAGCCTGAGGCCCTTTCCTGCTTAAGTGGCTGAGGGGGAAAAGGGCCTGAGGCTGCTAGGAATGGTGGGAGTTGGAGTCCAAAACACCTGGAAGGTCCAAGTTTGCCCATGCCAGCTTTCGACAGAGACCTCTTCCTCCTCCTTTGCCTTCGTGCCCTTTCTTCCCTCTCCTGCCGAATACTTACTTTTTCTTCTCCACTAGGGCTCCCTTCTTCCCAGCCTAGTTCTGCTTGCTTTGCCTCACTTTGCTCACACTGCCACTTCTGCCGCCATTTTGATCCGAGGGGGCAGCATGTGCGTGTTCAGGAGGGGAGGGGGAGGGAGGAAGACGTGGGGCGAGTCTGCGTAGTAGCGCCCGCACGGGTCACGTCTTCCTCCCTCCCTCCCCTCCTGAGCAAAGCGAGGCAAAGAGAGCAGAGCGAGGCTGGGAAGAAGGGAGCCCGAGTGGAGAAGAAAAAGTGTTCGGCAGGAGATGGAAGAAAGGGTATTGGAGGTTCCAATTTCCCATGGCACACCTGATGATTGCTCACGGCACACTAGTGTGCCCCGGCACACTGGTTGAGAAACAGTGTATTAGAGAAAACATGTACAAAATGTTCTATAGAAGTTACATTAACGCCTGATTTAATTGCCAAAATAGATAAAACTCATCAGGGGGAATGCTGGAGATTTCAAGTGCAGAAAGGCACCTTCTTCCATGTTTGGTGGATGTGTAAGAAGGTAGAACAATTTGGAAAATGGTGTGAAAAGAAACTAATAAAATGATTGCTGAAAACACAAACCCAGAAAAAATGTCTTTTGGGCTTGTTTCAAGAGGGAATTAGTAAAGATGATGTAGAAATTTGCCAATATAGTTTTGTTGCTGCAAGAATGACAATATCAAAGCCTTGGAAGGGATAAAAAGAACTACTCAGTAAGGATTGGAGAAAAAACTATTTGGGTATTTAAAACAAGAAGATATTTTGAAATAGCAACATGAGGAATTTATTAATGTAATGATAAAGATAGTTTTGTTATATACTAGTTCCATGTGGCGTGGTGTTGGAGGTCATGGGTGGTTGTTCACGGGTGGGAAGGGAGAGGAGTACCTCGATTGTTGAATTTTGAAGATTGTATGTTTTTCCTTCTTCATATAACACAATAAAATTATACAAAAAAAGGAAAAAAAGAAATGTGGCATGGTAACCTATGCTTTAAGAATGGAACCACTGCATACTGTATACCCTCTCTTGTGGTGTAAACCTAAATGCTTTTAAATTCTGTTAAGACACTGATGGAAACAAGCCAATGTTCAAATTCTTAGGAAATGTACAGGGCACAACGACCTTTAATCCATGTTCACTTTGCCAACGCTTTGTATAATTTTGGAAATCAGGAACATATCCCCAACAAACTGAGCAACAAAATGGTTGGGGAAAAGTATTTCCAGTGTAATCCACTAATGTCAGGTGTTAGCACAGAGAAAGAAATAGAGTAGTAATATTTTCTTCTGTAGATGAAGTATGACAGTAAGATTTCTATAGTATGTTTGATTTTCTATGTGTGTGTGTGTGTATTAAAAATCAAACTGCCTTGAGTGGGAGGAGCTGTCTTAACTTTCTTTCCTGTTTTAAACCACATCTCATAATCATCTTTGCCAACTATTTTTCCACATCGGCTTGATAGGTGCTGTGAAGCTGAAATGAAAACTCGAGTTGCATTTCCTCATTTTTTAAAATTATGCAGTGAGCTATAAAGTTGACTATGACTGAAATAGTAGTCAGTTTTTAACCCTAAAAGAAGAAATGCTATATGATGCACAACTGATTGAGTTTATCGGATTGCTAGCATGGTTATAAAATGGTCCAGTTTAAGTACACTTATGGTGAAGGGATCACTTTGTTTAGTATAGAATTCTATTTTAGTTCAAAATAAATATTTAGTTAGCCCTCCACCTTCCATTGGGTTTGAGGAGCAGGACCTCTGAAAAAGTGGAAAAACGATAAACAAAAAATGCTTCATTTAACCTCAGAGAAGTCTTCTTTTTTTTTTTGCAATCTCTGGGTTCTCCAGTTTAACTCTATGGTCAGCCTCCACCATAGAGGCCCCCTCTACACAGCCGTATAAAATCCAGATTATCTGCTTTGAACTGGCAGTCTATATGGCAGTCTAGATTCATATAATCCAGTTTAAAGCAGTTAATCTGGGATCTTGGGAGGAGAGCAGTGACCAAGCGTAGAGACATCAGACTGGAACCGAAGATCCGCATAGTTAAAGCAATGGTACAGTAGAGTCTTGCTTCTCCAACATTCACTCATCCAATGTTCTGTATTATCCAATGCAGTCTGCCTGATCCACAGCTGTTTCAATACATTGTGATGTTTAGGTGCTAAATTTGTAAATACAGTAATTACTACAAGACTGTTTTAAACAGTGTACTTTAATACTGAGTCAAATGTTTTTAATATTTATGTATGTATACAATGAATTCTTGTCCCGGCATTGAATGTTTGCCATATATATGTTGTGCTCCACCCTGAGAAGGGCGGAATACAAATGTTTTAAATAAATAAATATATACATACATAACATTACTGTGTATTGAACTGTTTTTTCCCCCTGTTGATTTGTTGTTTTGGTGCTTAATTTGTAAAACTATAACATAATTTGATGTTTGATAGGCTTTTCCTTAATCCCTCCTTATTATCCAATATTTTTGCTTATCCAACATTCTGCTGGCCTGTTTATGTTGGATAAGTGAGACTCCCATTGTCCTCCAAAACCTCACCAGGATGTAGAGTGGGTCATGGGGGCTTTGTGTGCCAAGTTTGGTCTTGATCCGTCAATGGTGGCGGTCGCCATGGTCTGTGGAAGTAGGAGTACCCTCGTCCTTCAGGTGAGAAGGGCGGAATACAAATGTTTTAAGGTGTACATATTGAACCATGCTACTGCCAGTTCCCAGAACTAACACGGTCCCAGCAGGTTAAAGCAGAGGTGATCAACAGCCTAATGTGGTTCTGGATCCTGTGGAAATTCTGGCATCCTAATGCTGTGCTGGGTCACTTTCCATATCCAGATCCTTCTCAGTGGACAGATGAGCTGGGATTCCCCCCTGTTGATGAAAAATAAGCATTTATTTCTTTATTTACTACATTTATATACCGCCCCTCTCAGCCCAGGGGGAATTATTTGTTCCAATACTCCTGGGAAAAGATCTGCAGAAAGAGATGCTTCATTTTATGTAGCCTTTGAAATTGTAAATAAAAGAGGCTACAAATCTAGTTTATGCAATCTGTTGCTTAAGTTACTCATGCTGATTTCTGTGCTGGGAACATGCATGTCTCTGTGTATGTGTATCTTGCCTTAAGCATTACTGTGTTGGGCCAACCTATATACCTTTCATACTACACATTTATATAGTCAGTTTCTACTGCCACATATGGAATTCTGGGATTTGTAGTTGGTGAAATACTAGACCAGGGGTGCTCATTAGGTAGCTCGGGAGCTACTAGTAGATCTTCGGCCCTCTTCCAGGTGATCTTCGGGCCTCACCAGCTGGATGGGGCGCTCCTGCCATGCGCGAGCACACCCTGCACGCACGCACGCTCCTGCTGCTGGCTTCCGCTCTTGTGGTGCTTCTTTCGCCTGCGGGGCATTGCAGGAAGAAGAAAGCACGAGGCGGGGCCTTTGGAGGGAGCGCCCTGCCTCTCGTCCAGAAGCAGCTGTGCAGCCGGCGAGACAGGCAGGGCGGAGCACTCCCTCTGGATGCCCCGCCTCGTGCTTTCTTCTTCCTGCAATGCCCCGCAGGCGAAAGAAGCACTGCACGGACGGAAAACAGCAGCAGGAGCACGCGCGGTGGCAAGAGCGCGCGGTGGCGGGAGTGCGCGGGAACGTACTGCGGCGGGGGCAGGTAGATCTTTTGGACTTGGTTGTTTTAACAGTAGCTCGCATGCTGAAAAAGTGTGAGCACCCCCGTACTAGACAGTGCAGACGCCAGCATTCCATGGCATGGATCTATGGCAACAAAAGTGGAATCATAGTGCTGTAATTGCACAGTACAAAAAGACACCCAAATTAATCAATCAATAGTTGGCTGGACTATAGCTATCTTATATCGTACAGTGGCTATGTTGTTCAGGGGTTTCTAGAGATTGTAGTTCACAGAAGTAAAACTTTTGAGCCCTTCTTCATGTCTATTATTTTTATATTACATTATAGGCTACTGTCTGGCTGAATAAGAGAAGCAATGAACTCTGTAAGGCCTTGGTGGTTGATCACAGGTTCCATTAAAATGATGCCTCCAGTTTGTTTCAGGAGTTGCCCTTATGTACATCTGAAATGAGTATTGCTTAATAAAGATGTGAGAAATCATACTTGTAGTAACTTTGTGGCAGAAATCATGCATTGCATGAGATGGTTTTCCCAGGATGTGCCACATTTTATGCTTTGTATGTAAAAACACTTCATCAGGAACACATAATTCCTTTTTGTACTCTTATTCAGAGTTTCTATGGAATCTGGCTTCTTCAGAATGGATAGATAATGTTATTTTACAAAGAGGATAATTTTTTAAATAAAAAGCCCTGAAAATTAGGAAGTCCCCTTGTTAGAAACTCTGCATCATCGAGTACATTCTTTATGGTTACTCAATTGGACTCGGCTTGTATCTGAACTATAGAGACAAATATAGCTTGCATGCTAATTAAGGGGAAATGTGTCAGTCTCCCAGACACAGACAGCCCTTTTAAAGAACCTCACTAATGGAAATCCTAGTAACAAAACCCACAACATATGGAAAACATTCATCAAAGATTTATTCTTGACTAATACAGTTGGACTGCATGGATGTGTCAATAATTCTGATACTACTAAAGTGTGTGAAATTTAAGGTATTTTTTGAGATGGATAAAACTGACAAAATATAAAATAACACACACCAGACTGGCGATTTCTTGTAATTTGCTTTTTCTAAAATTTATTTGCAGGATCATATCATGTTTTTCCTTCTCTTGTCACTCTCCTGTGATAGAGCTGAAACACCATCAGAAATCTTGTTGGTCATTATCAATATGTTTCCTTGAATTCTCTGCTCAGATAAAGGAGGGATAATACGCAAACAAATAAACACTAGGGGCGAGATCAGATATTTGAGATACTGCATATACTTGAGTATAAACTGAGTTTTCAGCTCTTTTTATTAGACTGAAAAAGTTCTCCTCAGCTTATACTCGGGCGAGGGTCCTAGCGGGAAGGTTTGGGGCCGAAAGAAGCCCTTCTTAAAGCCCCATGCCTTTCCTCCATGACCCTCACCTCTCCGCACAGCAACCCAGCTGGGTTGCTGCGCAGAGAGCAGAGGAGAGGCCACGCGGGTGCACCTTCCTCCTCTCACCACACCAAATTTTATTACATTGCAGAACCACCTGACTCTTGCCACCACCGATCTGAGCCATCCTGAGCCCCTGATCACATGAAGAGGGCTATATAAAACAACCTATTTGCACAAAGAACTCCCCAATTCATTCATCCTGCCGCTCATTACTTTCATAAAGATCTGAAGTATCAAACAACCTCAAAACTACACAAAGGAATGATCCCTCCTAGGAGTAGCTCTGCCCACTCCTCTCTCCCCCTCCCCCTGTCTCTCACTCACTCAATCCCTTCACCTTTTCTTTCCTCTCCTCTTTCCCCCTTCCTCCCCCCCTCCACCCTTTGCACACCACACTTCCTGCTGGCTCCTCCTCTTGTGCCTGATTCCCCCTCCCCTCCTCCTCCCCCTTCCCTGCTCTCGCACCCTTTCGTCGCCTTCCTCTCCTCGTCCTCTCCCTCCTCCTCCCGCATGGCTCCCCCTACCCATCTCCCTTCAGTGCGGTGGCTGCAGGAAAAGGAAAGGGCTGTTGAAGGAAGGAAGGAAGGAAGGAAGGGAAAGGAAGCAAGCCCTCCTCGCCTTTCCTTTCGCTGGGTGAAGAAAGTGAGAGCAAAGGAAAGGAAGGAAAGACCTGGAGGGAGGGAGGACTGAGAGGAAAATCGCAAAACAGCGAGTCTGTGAAAAGCGAACAGCGGAGTAGTGAGGGAACACTGTATACCCAAATATTCTACACTGCGGCAAGGATAGCTTGCAGCAGTATATTTCTGTTGTGAAAATCCCTTTTAGCTCATAGTGCAAAGGAAAGCTTAAGGATACTATGCAGATATGATGTTGCCATTTCTGCTAATACCTATTTCCTAGCATCTCCAAGGACTTTTTCACATCTGCTTGTAGCCTAGTGGAAATGCATATGGAAACATTTGGAATGATCATTTTTACACATTGCTGCAATTGTGTTTTACTGGTGCTTTGATGATATGCATTGGCACAATTAACACAGTGTTGCTTCTTGCTTTTCTGTGCCCTGCCCAGCTAATACACACTGTGTTTTTTCTGTTTTGTCTGAACTGTTCATGGCATTCTTTTGAGACTTTCCTCCACTTTGCAATATTGGGATTGTAATGGAGACGAAACCTTTGGAAAATAAATAGTGATAGAACAACAGCAATACTGTATTCATTGATGGGTTTTTCTGATCAATGAAAAGAGACAATCCAATAATTACTGAAGCACAATGCAACAATGGGACAGACATGATACATGTGATAAATGCATTTATCATGTCGTAAATGAAATTTATCAGCCTCATGTGATAAAAGTCCCAAGTCTATGAGGTCTAGTAGATCATCAGGAGTGTTTGTGAAATTGAGGAGTCTATATGAAATGTCTACTCCACATTTAGACTGACTCTTGATAAAACAGTATTTTTCTGAATCCAGTCAAGATTGTCATGAGTCTTAGGGAAAAAAGGCATTCACCAGGCTCTGTGTGTGTGTCTGTAGCATACGCAGAGCATGTAATCCTTAGGACATTGATGAATATCAAAGTTTTATTGGCAGGATATGTCTGGCTTGGCCATTCTGGCATCTTTGATAACAAGTGCATCCAAAACATTCAGTATCAGTGTCATGTTCTTTATAGCATGAATGAAACTCCTTTTCCTAGTTAACTCTGTTTTCTTGATTTCTGAAAAGGCTGAGACTAATTTTGGAAGATGTTTTCCTAAACCATTTGATAGGCTTGTCTTCACAGTGTTATGAAATGTTACTCAGAATTTGATTATTTACACTGTAGAATACTGTGAAGTCTCTTTGTAACAGTTTCTTCCTCTGAAATAAAGCATTTAATGTTTGTATTGTGTGTATTTTATAAATGTTGTTAGCTGCCTTGGTTCCTTGAATGGGGAATGGCAGGAAAAAAAGCCATAACCAAAGAAGAGAAACTTTGGATGCTTATGAATTACCGCTGTGTTCTGTTTTTTTCTTCTTCCATGAAACACTTTACAAATCGCAGAATTTTGAGAAGGAATAACCTACAAACACCCCCCCCCCCAACCAGGGTGGCTGAAATTTGACAAGATTCTTTCATTGGCTGTTTGGCAAATATCTGTCTTGAATATATTACAAATGACTTTTCTATTCTATGCACATGAACTATTGAATGCTGGTAGGATTCTCCAAGTTGAGGCTTGGAAGCCTCTCTTTGAGGACAATTAAATACAGAGGATGGAAAAGTTACATTTTTGGATGATCATCCACAGTGGCCATACTGGCTGGGAGATATGACACAATCCATACTACACTACTATAGCACTATGATTCTTGCTACAGCTGCATTTTTTGGGATCCTGGGCTTTGCAGAGAAGCACAAGTACATTCTGTCTCAGAAGCTATTAGGAGATAGACAAAATCTCGAATTTCCGCTGGGACATCCCAGCCACAATTGATACAGTAAGTGAACTCAAGACTCCGTTGCCACTCGATGGGTACACCTTCAGCTGTTTCCAACTGCTGGACGCAGCAGCTATCAATGAGATTTTGGTCAACTACATGCTCCCTCGATCCATGCCCCTCCTGGTTAGTTAGATCTTGTCGGGAGGGGTTACGAGACCTCCTGTGTAGGATAATTAAAAGCTCCCTTGAGCAAGGAGTGTTCCCAGGAGGTTTGAAGGAGGCCATGGTAAGACCGCTACTGAAGAAACCGAATTTAGATCCTTCAGTTCCCTCCAGTTACCCCCCAGTTTCTAATTTGCCGTTTCTGGGCAAGGTGATTGAGAGGGCAGTGACGGGTCAGCTGCAACAGTTCTTAAATGACACAGCTAGATTTGACCCCTTCCTGTCTGGTTTCCGTAATGGGCATGGGATGGAGATCGTGCTTGTTTCCATTACAGACCAACTTTGCTGCTAGTTGGACCATGGCGGGTCAGTGCTGCTGGTGTTGTTAGATCTCATGGCAGCTTTTGACACGGTAGATCATGCATTATTGACCCACCGTTTAGCCGCGACGGGAGTTAGGGGGACTGCCCTTAAATGGGTGGCCTCCTTTCTTCAAGACCAGGGTCAACGTGTGGAGAGGCGAGGGATGGCTTCTGGGAGACTCCCATTAAGTTGTGGGGTCCCCCAGGGAGCTATCCTCTCCCCTTTATTGTTTAACATCTATGTGTCTGCTCGCCCGACTGGTCCACGATTTTGGCCTGGAGTGTCATCAGTACGCTGATGACACCCAGCTGGTGCTGAGAATGGACGGCAGGCCAGACAGCGTACCCGATTGTTTCCATGAATGCCTTGAAACTATGACTGGATGGCTGCATACCAGCTGGTCGAAGGTGAATCCATCGAAGACGGAGATCCTATGTCTGGGTCGTCCTGGTATTGGTGAGTGCTGGTTGCCTACCCTGGATGGTGAGCGGTTAAGCCCGTCGTCTTTGGTAAAAAGCCTGCATGTCCAATTAGACCCACTGCTATCGATGGAGACTCAGATCTCCACCGTTAGCAGGTCCGCATTCTTCCATCTCTGGCAGGCTAGGCGACTGGCTCCTTACCTATTCAGGAATGACATAGCTATGGTGATCCAGGTGACGGTCATCTCGAGGTTAGACTACTGTAACGCCCTCTACATTGGCCTTCCCTTGTTGACTACCCGGCTGGTGTAAAATTTATTTATTTATTTATTCAATCTTATATACCGCTCCACCCCACAGGCTCGGGGTGGTTTACAACAGTCAGTTGAAATACATGTAAAACAGATAAAATACTCTAAAATACATATAATCAATTAAAAATGCTGCTGCTCGATTGCTGGTGGGAGCACCTGCAAGAGAGCACATCACACCAATCTTACAGCAATTGCACTGGCTACCAATAGAGTACCGGATTGTTTTCAAACTGTTTTATCTGTATTTTACTGTTGTTTTATGTAAACCGCCCTGAGCCTGCAGGGAGCAGCGGTATATAAAAGTGAACAATAAATTAATAAATAGAGTAAAACCTTACTGCATGCAAACCTGAAGGGATATATAGTGCCGATTCAGCACAATGTTATAAATAGGGCCTGTATCAGAATTTATTAAACCTTCAGAAAGACTGGGAGAAAGATAGCGACATGCATGTTTAGCAAACAGCTGGAATACAGCTGGAAGGATATTGACAAGCCCGATCATGTCCAGAGAAGGGTGACCAAAATGATCAAAGGTCTGGAAGCCAAGCCCTACGAGAAGCCGCTTAGGGACCTGTGTATGTTTAGCTTGGAGAAAATAAGGCTGAAAGGGGACACGATAGTCATATTTAAACACGTGAAAGGATTTCACACTGAGGAGGGGGCAAGCTTTATTTCTGCTGCTCTGTTATCCTCAAACGACTTGCTGATGTGCTTCCCCTGTGGACTTGAATGGATATGTAATTCATTGTGCATGTTAAAGGATGTATTGATAAATGAAGCTCTGATCTTTGAATTAAAGTGCCAAAGGATAAGTGATGATACCAGGAGCAAAGTAAGTCAGAATAAACACAAGGTTTATTGTGCTAAGGATGCAAGCTATTAACACATAGAGAAGAAAAAATGCATTGATATACCATTTGACTGATGCTAACTGCAGTGAAGTTTGTTGATGATTTTTTAATGATCAAGCTCTCTGATGAAATCACATTGTAGTTGTTATGCTGATCTTGAAAGTTAACAAGGGCCATCCCTGTTTATTACTTGGATGGAAGACTAGCAGCCAACACCAAGTGCTTAATTTATTTTTTTAGGCAATTTTTATCCTGCCCTTCCCCACTCAAGGACCCAAGGCAGCTAACAGCATTTATAAAATACACACAATACAAACATTAAATGCTTTATTTCAGAGGAAGGAACTATGTGTTCCCAGCCTGAGTAAACACCATGTAGCAACCCAGCCTCCGTTCCAGCTGGGGGGGGGGGGTGCCGCCCCGGGGGTCCCGATTGCTTTGGACCAAGATGGAGGGGATGCAGAGGCTGATGGGCATGCATCACCGACTGACAGTTTGCAATGGGATGACACCTGGCCTTCTGCTTATTCGGATGATGAAGGCCAGCCAGATTCCGGATCAGATTGCGAATATGAGAAACCAGGAGGCTTCGGTTCTCAGGAGTGCTTGTTGCCACCAGCTGCGGAGGAAGATATGGAAACAGAGTTGGAGGCACTTTCCCAGGAAGATAACAGGGCAGATGGCGCTGAACCTGCGAGGAGCTTCGACTGGAGGAGTAGTATTGTGGCTACTCGAAAAGATTGGAAGCGGAGCCTGGAGAGGCGTTGGTCTCACAAGGGTGGGAATTAAGTATACACTTTGTGGGAAAGTTCCTCAGTTTGGCGGCCACGTCTATACTGGACGGATGTATCGGTGGTCTGCTGCTCCCTGGAAGCCATAGTTTGGCTAGCCTTGCCAAGTCCTGCCAAGAGACCTTGTTTCTTCCAAGAACTTTGGACTGCCTTGTTTGCTTCACGGACTAAGTTTCTTTTGAACAACTTGCCTTGTTTTCTTGGACCTTGCTTTGAGAGATTTCTCATTTTGGATTGCTTTTGAAACCAATTGCTTTTTACCTTGGACTTATTGATCCTATTCCTTAATTGAACATTTTATCCTTTTCACCTGCTATCCTTTTGATTCAATAAATAGTTAATTGATATTGTCTGTGTGTGTGTGTGTGTGTGTGATTACGGGGTGGAGCTAGGGCCCGCGTTGTGACACACCATGAACATCATGGTGCCACTGTAAATTAACAAATGACTTGAAGCCACATAAAAATCTGGATGGACTCTTCTCTGGAATGCAACTAGAATGGATTAATCTCCCCCGACATTCTTTTCCTTGCCAAGGTTCATAATTGTGTAAAATTCCTAATGGCGTAGCAAGCACCAAAATCAGTGTGTACAGAGCTATCGTGCTGTCTATTCTCCTCTATGGGTCTGAAATATGGGCCACCTATCGCCAACACTTATGACTCCTCGAACGCTTTCATCAGTGCTGTCTTCGCACAATCTTAAATATACACTGGACCGACTATGTGACTAATGTTGCTGTCCTTAATCAAGCAGGGATCACCAGCATTGAGGCCATGCTATTGAGAACACAGCTATGATGGGCAGGGCACATCTCTAGGATGGAGGACCACCGGCTCCCAAAGATACTACTCTATGGTGAACTTGCCACGGGTCAGCGCAAGAGAGGTGCCCCCAAAAAGAGATATAAGGACTCCCTGAAACAACATTTCAGGCTCGGCCAGATTGATCACCAACAGTGGTCCACCCTGGCCTCACATTGGGAGGCATGGAGATGCACTATCCACAATGCTGCGGCCTGTTTCGAGAAGATACGCCGGATGGGTCTCGAAGAGAAACGACAACGCAGAATGAACCGCAACTTAGAAACAACATCACCCAAGGAGACTTTCTGCTGTGCTTTCTGCAACTGAACTTGCCTATCTCAGAATGGCCTTTTTAGTCATCAACGCGCTTGTAAAAAGCGTGGGATTTATGAATATTTGGGAAAAATAGAATAAGAAATATATATCTGTCAGTCATTTATTGGAAAATAATAAGAGCATCTAGAATGGTTCATATTGAGAGAAAAGCAAAGAATGTATATAAATAGTACGGAACTAGAATGGAAGTCAACACATCCCTTTTCCCCTTTCCCTATTCCCTTTCCCAATGTGATCATGTATGGTTATTATATGTTAAGTATTGTGTATAAAATGGAAATACCGAATAAAAAGTATTTTTTTAAAAAAGCGTGGGATGAGTCCTTCCTAAGAATCTTTGTTCGCGAAGTAATGCTGAGAGAGAGAGAGAACCAAAATAACTTACCTGTTCTTTTCTGTATTGCTTCGTAAGTACTCTGAATTTTCTATAGCAGAGATCTAATATTTACTTTAACTGTAGAACTGCTGTTTAAATTAAGAGAGACATATAACCCTCCTTCAGGTCTTCATGCAGTGTTCAGAGAAGTAACATTTTGGCACTACAGTTCCTGTAATCCTTAGCCCAGAGTTTTCCAAACTGTTGTGCCATACAGTATGTGTTGGCAGCAATTTGTAGATGTGTTGCACGTATGTAATCAGAAACCTCCAAGTTTATGTGAAATAAGCAATAAATCATAAATTTATAAAAAAATATAAATGGAAGATTTTCATGAGAAATGTTGTGTCCCCATACATTGCGTTATTCTAATATGTGTGTGTGTGTATCATAAGGGAATGGTTTAATCTCTGCTTTGCTAGTAAAACCGAATTACTGTGGTGCATGTCTAAAATGTATGTCACTAACATGAACGTTTTAGAAAGCTTTGCCTTAGCCAGTATAGCCAATAGCAAAGCTAAATGAGAAATTTTGGATGTAGTACTCCAGTGGAGTTACTTTTCCCAGTGTCTGACTCCATGGCTTTCCATTTGTCCTGCTGAGACCTGAGAAATTCTCATTGCCTTTCCCTGTTCTAGTTCCAAGAAAATTAGTAGTCTAGAGGACCAGACAACTTTTTCACCACCATTTTTCATAATGAGTGCCCTAATCAAAAAATACAGTCTCCCAACTTGGATACAGCGAAGAAGTTAATGTGAATTCTATGGTTATGGCATTGAGAAGACCAGCTAGTTTATTGATACATCCACTCTTCATCTCTGTTGACAGGTATTTGTTTACAGTAGTTATAGACTATACTAGATCTAAACCATTTTCAAGAAGAATATCAAAATGCAAATACTAGAAATGTTGAAATTATTAAATTGTAGCAATAAAACAATGGATAGCCTTCCTACTTGGGAAAGTTTATAAAATATGTATTCAGTGCATATTGGAAACTCACTGGTACATCAGACAGCACAGAATTCCACAGAAAGGAGATGAAAAAGCCTCAACCTTCTATTCGGTTGCCTCTAGACAAATCTGAAGCTCACAGCCACTTCCAAATCCCAGATACGACATGCATCATTTCACCAGTGAGTAGTCAATGTAGTAGTGCTTGGGGAACAATTTGCTAGCACTTAGTCCTGCCATATCCTTTCCTAGAATCTGGGTGGGCCGTAAAATGCTTCTGAGTTGCTTGTGAGTCTCTTGTCCATCCCGTTGACTTGTCCATCCTGTTATGCAAGCTACTTTATTAATTCTTGGCTTCCAAATAGGTTGTAAATTTCATGGTTCCTTCATAGATAGAATGCAGTATGCATAAGCATTGCAACTTAGAGCAAGAGTCTAAAATGTGACTACAGTTTTATATCTTTGAAAGGTGAACTCTGTACATTGTAAATATTGATCTGTTTTCTTATAGCAAACAGAATTGAATTTTCTTCTGTAGAACTGTTTTTATTTTTAAGAGTTCTTTGCTTTATGAAAACCTCAGAGACTGTGTCATTCAGAACTTTGATTTACACTGCAAAGGGGATGTTGGGGTTTTCCAATAATTTAGTCAAAGATATAGATCTGTAAGCTTATCCATTCTGGAAGAGAAACTGAACTGAATTGAGTACCTTCAAATCTGCCCAACTTGTCCCTAGTGAGAGCTATTTACAAATGCTTGTCCTCTTGAGTGAAGGGGAAGATGGGGATCCCTTCTCAGTTTAGGTGTTGATCAGGTTGGTATTTGAATCTGCAGGTAGAAGAATAGTTGAGATTGTGCAGGCACTTTGTACGGTATGGCTAAAGGTACTCTCTGAAACTTTGGACCTGCTAATTGGAGCAGCTAGCACAGTGGTAGGCCAGTCCTGTCCCTGCTTCATGTGTTAACTTTTTCTAACATGGAAGCTGGTCCCCATTCAGACGGTCCAAGTGCTTCTTCAATGCATGTTCTACAGAGATCTTAGATCCAATCTCATTGGACCATTAAAGTACCCGGGGTGCAGTGAAAGATGTTATTCCACCCTGCTGCTTTCGGACTCTAACACTGCAATGACTTACAGTGTTGCTAAGTTCTGTGCTGCTGCCCTTAATATCAGATGGGTGATGATTGACACCATAAGGCAACAATATCCTGTCTTTTAAAATATATTTTTATACTGATTTCTAGTCTGATTTTAAATAACTGTTTACTGGGGAGTTGTCCTTCTCCTCTTAGGGCGCTTGTGCCCGCTTTGTGCTAGTCTGTGACCGTAATAAAGTTTTGATTGATTGACAGTCCAAGTCATTATCCAACACTGGCATTAGCTTCCAAGTAGGGAAGTAATATATGTTGTATGATAATGGTATGAGATTTGTTTCTCCTTTCCCACTGTAGCCATTCATATTTTATGGTTTCCCAAAGTCACTTTACGCAGAGATATATATATATAAAAATAATACAATAAATTAGATTTTTTAGTTCACAATAATGACTATGCAGTGCAAAAATGTTTAAAAAAAAGAAGGTTGTTAATTTCAAAATAATCTGTTGTTAAGAAAAGTAGTAGTTTCCTTCATCCCCCTAATGGGGTACCTTTCTTAGAGTTGAGTTCTTTGATTGGGATGCAGTGATTAATAAGGGAGGGTAATACAACTAAGCACTATCACTATACAGTTACAACACAATGGTTCCATTTCAGCTGCCATGACAACCAATGGAATCCTGGGATTTGTAGTTTAGAGAAGGGCATTTTGAATTGTCAACCAGAGAACCCTAGTACTTTACTAAACTATAAAGCCTATGATGTTATAGCATTTAGCTATGACAGTTAAACTGGCACAAAAGTCCTTTAATGCTATAGCATGAGAAGGCTGCAGATCAAGGGGGTGGCTGGAAGGATGCTGCTCACTATATCTTCTAGCGGCAGCACCCTATCAGTTGTTCTCTTTAGTTGCCCTTCTTTTGGGGAAAAAAAAAGTCAATGAGCAGAAACAGATGGCTGTGGTTGTTGAAAAATATGTTCCTTTCTGGACCTTTCCAGGGTAGGTCGAGGTAATAGCCTGTGTGATCCACCCCTGGCTGATGCGCTGCTCATTTCCTTTAGATTAACTAAGACCAAGAGTTACTCTCTTGGTTTGCAATGTTCTTCTTTCTGAACTTTTTGACCTTCCACATTTTTAAATTGCATCTTCTCTCCAATCCACAAAAGTGCGTGGGTGGCCCTGTCCTTAGCACTTGGTGGGATTTCCCTCATTGTTACAAACTGACATCTGAATTTGAGTACAAATTTAGGACACCAATCTGTTGGGAAAGACAGGTTCCAGTTCCCTTCAGCCCCTAGAAGTGTGTCCAGTGGCCAAGGATATGAAAGTTCATAAATGTTTGCAGAGCCATAGCTTTTTAGAAGTTTGATTGAAATGGTTTGACAATATTCTGAAATGTTTCAGCATGCTACAAAATGTTTACAATCAACAGCTGAGTCACCCAAAAGCATTCAGTTTACAATTTGCAATGTGAAACTAAAAAAGGAAGACATCGAATTGGGACCTGCTTTCAGGGATGAGATGCTCCAAAATTAGAAGGTTTATGATGGCGTTTTTTCGGCCTTAACATTTCCCATGCCTTTCTTCCTCTATTACTTTTTCTGGCTGCCTTTTTTATTGATAGCCTCATGGTAGTCACCCACAGGTAGTCTTTTAGATAAGGCAGTGCAGGGGGGAATGTGCCCTATCAAACTGTTTTAGAAAATAATTAATGTATCAGTCAGCGGGTGACAAGCAATTTCACCTATTTTAACATTTTCAAGATGATCTGGGTGATAAATCACTTTCACATGTATTTCTATTACTTCTACTGCTTATCTGAATGGCCTACTTGTTCTTTATCATCCATAGTTACATTCCATAGCTTTTTTTTAAACCTCTCTTCTCAATTTATTCTCTTATCTGAGCATTTTGTGACAGACTATTCAAAATAGGTTAGATTGGTTTTGGTACCATGTCAAGAATGTCTGTTACATACATACATACATAAAATGAGTTGTGGAGTTAAATTTCACTGATAGTTTCAAATGAAGCCGATGCAGTGAATCAATGGAATTTACCTATGTGCTGACTCACCATGTATTAATCATATCAGTAGGCATCCCAGCTAGAGTATGTGACTATGAATAGCATTTAGGTCCCCATGGATTGAGACCCTGATGGATTCCCAAGGGGATTTCAATTTATTGTGGAGTATGAAAATGGCCCATAACCACAGGAGGTTTTATAGGTGCAAAATCAAGGATACTCAATGACCTAAAGATAAACAGGTAAATAACTGCCAATCCTAACAAAATTTATGTCAAATTCAGATCAAGAAAAAAACCCTCATTTGACACCCCTCCCCCCCACAAATTTAGGAGACTTAAACTAAACATATAGAGTCAGCTGTCACTCTCTATGGGGGATTGCTTCTGGGACCAACCTTGGAAACCAAAATTCATGGCTACTCAAATTCCATTATACATAATTGTGTAAAATGGCACCTCTTAAATAATAATAAAAAACTTCTCAAATGAATGAGAGCATGAGGGTCTGTGAAATGGTATGGGTAAACGTTGGCCCTCCAGGTGCTCTGAACTTCAACTCACACCATTCCTAACAGCCTACTGGCTATTAGGAATAGTAGGAGTTGAAGTCCAAAATACCTGGAGGGTTGACGTTTGCCCATGCCTTTGCTATAGCAGGATATGCCTATGCATCAGTGTAGCATTCAGCTCATGGCAAAATCAAGGTTTGCTCTTTGAAATGTTATTTTCTGAATATTTTTGCCATGGTTTACTCAATCTGCGACCCAGAGTCCATGGATCAGATTCAGACCAGTAGAGTGTTAAGATCATAGGGAGAGGGCGTTTTAAAAGATGCCTCCGCCTTATCAGGCTCATTTGAACAAGGGAGAGTACCTTCTTTACCACATTTTAGAACCCTCTCCCTAGGGAAGCCAGGATCGTCCCATCCCTGCTTTCCTTCTATCCTTCTATCAGTAAGCTAAAACCTTTTTGGATTTGAATTTAAGTCATTAATTTTTATAGTTTTAAATTTTATATGAATTTTATTATGTGATTTAACCTGTTTTAAATTATGTATTTATGTGTGTTCAGCATCTAATTGTTGCCAGTCTGTACGCAGCCCTGAGTCGCCTCAAACCACCAGTCCGGCCGCCATTGACATCTCGCCGGACGTCTTCGTCCCTCCTTCCTTACATTCACCCTTTCATCCTTCTTTCCTTTCCTCCTTCCTTCCTCCTTCCTTCTCTCTTTCTCCTTCCTTCCCGCCCTCCCTCCTTTCCCTCCCTCCAGTTAGATTTTCCTTCTTTCTCTTTTTCCTCTTTCCCTCCTTCCCTCCCTCCTTCCCTCCCTCCATTCCCTCCCTTTCATTATTCCCTTCCACCCTTCCACCCTTCCACCCTTCCACCCTTCCTCCCTCCCTTCCTCCCTCCCTCCCTCCTTCCCTCCCTCCCTCCTTTTCTCTCCCTTCCTTTTCTCTCCCCCCCTTCCTCTTGCGGGATGTTTAGCTGGGAGTAGAGAAGGTAGAGAAGGAACATGGAAACCATGTTTTAGGATTTAAAATTAGTCCAGCGGGCGGCAGCCAGATTACTAACGGGAGCTACATACAGGGAGCATACCACCCCCCTGTTGTGTCAGCTCCACTGGCTGCCTGTCCAATTCCGGGCTCAATTCAAAGTGCTGGTTTTGACCTTTAAAGCTCTATACGGTTCTGGCCCAGCTTACTTGTCCGGACGCATCGCCCGCTACATCCCACCCCGTAACCTAAGATCATCCGGGGAGGCCCTGCTCTCGCTTCCGCCGACTTCTCAAATGCGGTTGGTGGGGACGAGGGACAGGGCCTTCTCGGTGGTGGCTCCCCGCCTGTGGAATGCGCTCCCTATGGAGGTACGGTCCACCTCATCCCTCCTGGCATTCAGGAAAAAGGTAAAATCCTGGCTTTGGGACCAGGCGTTTGCACACCAGCACTAACAGCATGTTAGATGGGGATTTTAATGGAATGGATGAAGAGGGCCAATGTTTTTATGGAGTGAATATTGTTTTTAACTTGGAATGACTGTGTATGTTGCTGATGGAACTGTATTTTAATGTGTTTTAATGTATTTAATTGTTGTGGGGTTTTGGGGTTTTATACTGTATGATGTGGCATCGAATTGTGCCGTACTGTAAGCCGCTCTGAGTCCCCCCTCGGGGGTTGAGAAGAGTGGGGTAAAATCCTGAAATTAAATAAATAAATAAAAAAGGGTGTCCCATTGAGGAGGAGGAGGGGGAAAATGATTGTCTGCTGCTCTAGCAATGGTTTGAAATGGCAGGGAAAGGGATTCAACTGAAAAGATTAGGAAGAACTTCCTAGAGAATGGCATAGGCTGCCTTGGAGTGCGGTGGAGTCTCCTTCTCTGGAGGCTTTTCCGCTGAGGCTGTCTATCGGGAGTGCTCTGAGTGTGCCTTCCTGTGTGGCAGGGGGTTGGATGCCCCTTGGGGGGGGGGGGTCTCTCCCAGCTCTAGGATTCTACGATTTTATATCAGGAGTAGGCAATACAGGGTCTAATTGATACACATTTTCTCTCCCATCCACTATCTCTAACTGGCCAAGATCAACTCTTTCAGGATCCAAACTTTTCCCTCTTTTCTTCATTTTGTGCCCCTGAAAGAGAAGAGGAAGGGGTGAAAAGGGCAGGGAGGGGGCTTGGGGAGAACCCCTCTCCCGACCCGCCCACCCCGCTCCGGTCTGCCATGCGGCCTGCAAGTTAGAAAGTTTGCCCATGCCTGGTATATACCATGTATCAGTTAAGGGGACATTTTGAAACAATTATAGACCAGTGGCTAAGCTGAGCGTCATTCCATGGTGAGAAGAAAGCACCAACACTGCCTCTGAGGGCCCAGCAACTTCTGGCAAGCACCATTTCCTGCCTGGATACTCAAAAAGGCAAGAAGTGATGTCATGATGGAGACAGTAGAAGAGATCAGCATTTCTTTTAGGTTCTCCTGAGATATTATGCTTTTTGCCACTCTATTCAGAGAAGGAGATGGTTCCTTTCTTTGACAAGAGTTAAGGTACAGTACTCACACCGATCTGTGGATAAGTCAATCCAGTTTTTTGGGGTGGATTTTTTAAACTAATATTTATAGATTTATATATGAGAATATAGGATAGTATTTCAATGGATTATAATGTTTTAATTTTCTAAATTATTTGCTTGTTTTAAAAATAACTTACAGTTATACTTTTATTCACACTGTCATATAGCTTTTAATCTGTATTGTTTTTAAATATATTCTTAGCATTCTTGGGAGAAAGGTGGGATATCAATAAATGAGTGCCTACAACTATTGCCTGGAATGAAATGATACTCACATATTTCACATTAATATTCATTAATAATAATAATAATTTTATTTCTTATCCGCCTCTCCGTGTGGCTCGAGGCCGGTTACAGCATAATCAAAACATGTGAATATTGTAAAAATTCTATAGATATACATGTTTCTATAAAAGATACACATTAAAACATATCTATACAATACATATTAAATAACACAAATCAGAGATTAAACACAAGATAGAATGTAAAATTCATGTTTGAAACATGAGTTTTATAAGCTAACTCCTGGTTCTAAGCCAAGGTCGTTCCCTCTTAGTCATGTTTGAAGAGGCGAAGGGGATTTTTAAAAGCATGAAAGCTACAGATCTGAGGTAGCCACGTTGTGTAAACTATCATGTTGCATAATAAGACATTACAAAATAAGTTTTTCCCCTGTCTCTGGCTAATGTACCTTTTAAAAATGATTCTCATTGTTGGGAAGTCGGTAGACAAATGATAGTCCTTAGTCTTCATGCTTGCTTTGATATGATATATCAAAGCAGGCATGAAGACTTGGGAGGACTCATTTCCCTTCCCTCCAGAGAATTTTGTTGTTTTCCAGAAGTTGCGCTGTGCAACCTCTGGAAGTCCTAACTAGCTAAATCCATAGTGAGTTGCAATAGAAATCATGGTTCAGTAATATCTGGAGGGTTATCTGCTTTCTCGTTACTATACAAAAAATTCACACAAGACACTGTTGGGAACCTTTCACAGTATACAGCTATAACATGGTGATTCATGGTGCATTTATATTATAGAATTAATGCAGGTTGGCACCAACTTCTATTGTTCAACAGAGTTGAATCATGGGAGTAGGCATTTGACAAGGTCTTTAGCCTTCTCTGCCAAAGAGTACTGGTGCTGGTTCCTTACCAAACTACAACTCCCATGATTCCATTGAGCCAGCGCAGTTAAAGTAGTTTCAAATTCTACATTCAGTAGAGTCCCGAAATTGGACTATTGCAAAACACTTTGTGATGTTGCCCTTGAAATGAACACTGAAACTACAACTGGTGCAAAGTGAAGCAGATAGACTGTAACACCGGTTTAAAAGGAATTGCACTGGCTGTAAGTGTGCTTCATAGTGCTAGAAATGTCATTAAAAGCCCTAAATGGTTGGAGATCTTGAGCTCCTTTCATTATCAACACTTTTCTCAGATTGAAGGTCTGTTCGAAGGACATCCTCTGTTTCCTATCATTCAGAGCAATATGTTGTACATGCTCTTTAAGGAGAAAGTTTCATTACACTACATTACACTACACAAAAGGCATCATCATAAAAATACGGCTTCCGTCATTGATTGAATGTGGACTTGTTATAGATGGAATTTTTAATTTAATTTGATTGCTGGTAATTGTTTTAACGTTGATGTTTTAATCTTGTTGTAGTAGTGTTTTTATATTGTGTATTGTTGCCGGCATCTAATTGTGCCTTGTAAGCCACCCTGAGTCCCCCCCCCGGGGGGGGAAGGTTTGAGAAGGGCGGGGTAGAAATATGGTAAATAAATAAATAAATAAATAATAACATCATATTATATGGCCAGAACAGATGTTATCATTTCATATGGACTTTCATATGGACTGCATCATTTTTTTGCATCTCTTTAACAGGCCTGGTTATAAAGAACGTCATAGCTTCTTATCCATCATTTTTACCCTTAAATTCTTCAATTACTTTCATAGTGCCTGCTAAGGCATTATCCAGACATTTCATGAAGTCTTGCACTTACACAGAATTGTGTCCCTTGTGTCATATTTGTAATCACCTAAGTGATTTTTTTTCCTTGTCAGGAGCAACTTGAGAAACTGCGAGTTGCTTCTGATGTGAGAGAATTGGTTGTCTGCAAGGACGTTGCCCGGGAGATGCCCGGATGTTTGATGTTTTACCATCTTTGTGGGAGGCTTCTCTTATGTCCCCTCATGGGGAGTTGGAGCTGACAGAGGGAGCTCTGCAAACTCCCCAGATTCAAACTGCTGACCTCTTGGTCAGGGGTCCTGCCTACACAAGGGTTTAACCCCGTGGTTCCCAAAGTGGGCGGTACTTCCCCCTACTGGGCGGTGAGGCGATCCAAGGGGGCGGTGGGAGGCTCAGGAGAATTTGGTGGGCACTGAAGCCCTGTAAGGAGGCGGTGGCGGGATTCCAACTCGCAAGCATGCAAGTGTGTGCCTGCCAGTTGGAAACCCCGTGCAGGCACTGTCTGGATACTGCAGTGCGCCCCCCCTTCCTCTCCTCAACTCCACCCACGGTGCAGTCCTGTATCGCCCCCCAACCCCACCAGTATTCAAATTTGGGTATATTGAGTATTTGTACCAAATTTGGTCCAGATCCAGGGTTGTTTGGATTCAGAGTGCTCTCCAAATGTAGGTGAACTACATCTCCCCTAAATCACTGTCAATTCCTCCCAAACTCCTCTAGTATTTTCTGTAGGTCATGGGGGTTCTGTGTGCCAAGTTTGGTCCAGGTTTGTAATTCATGAGGTCTCGGCTACGGAAGTCAGAGCTGAATTGGTTGAAGGTACTGCAAATCCCATAATTTGTTGTCTATACTCCCCCAAACATATTGTTTTTGTGATTAATCACTATGCTTTAATTATGTTCAATTTGTAACAATGAAAATACATCCTGCATATTGAATATTTGCATTAGAATTCATAAGAGTAGCAAAATTATTTATGAAGTAGCAACGAAAATATGGATGGGGTCACCACAACATGAAGAACCTTAACCTTATTCAGGGCTCAACAGCATTAGAAAGGTTGAGAACCACTAAATATATATACTGTATATATATATATATATATATATATATATATATATATATCTGTTTAATTGCTATTACATTTTAAAATAAATTAATTTTTAGGGGGAGGGGGTGAGTAAATTTTTTCTGGAAAGGGGGCAGTATTCCAAAAAGTTTGGGAACCACTGGTTTAACCCATTGCTTAACCATGACACAATACATTCTCAACTGAGGAATTTACACAGCTCTAAACAGGCTTCTAATTCTATACAGATATTTTCTCCTTGTTATAATGTGATAACATTGATAATTACTTAAAGATATCTATTCTTATAACAGTACTATTAGAAACCAGCATTTTAAAGAAGCATGTTGGGACAGTCTGTAAGTTTGTTGGGATGCTTGGCATAGACAGGTAGAAAGGAACACTTTCGTATCACACAACTTTACTTCTTAACCATAAACAAAACCAGGCAAAATGATCATGAATCAGCTGTTAGAAAACGAATACTGATGTGATCTTTGTCCATACGCTACACTTGGAACACATCTTTAATTTTTAATTTTACAAGCTTTTTATTGTTGCAAGCTTTTTTTATTTCCCGGGATTAACTGGCTAGGCTGTTGAATTTTTTTTTGTTACCTTGTAAGTGAAAAAGCAAAACAAAACATGGAGGTATGCTTAATAGAAAGAAGGATTGGAGCAATAACTAGTGCTGACTTCTAAGGGTCCTTCCTTGTCTTCCCATTTCCCTTTCTTTCTTTCTTTGGTCAAGTAGCATACATTACTCATCTATTTTCATTTTTGCAGAAGTTCTCTAAAGTAGTAGCAGAAGTTAAGAGGTGGATAGCAGGAGTGAGAGCAGGCAATTTCTGGAAACTAGGGCTTAGTAAGACCTTTCAGTACATTTTTGGAATCAGGCCATCCCATGTGCACAGCAGGGCTAGAGTGGAATACTCACACACTGGATTCAGACCTAAGGAATGGATTTTCAAGGTAAGTTAGGAATTAGTTGTAATATTTTTGGAATTGCAAGGAACAGAAGTGCTTATACATAAACTTCTGAGAAATCCTTGTAAAACGAATGTAAAGTTTCAAATCTGGTTGTTGATTGATTATATTAATTGAAATGGAAGAGTTCCGTCTTCAGTAGTACAATTAGTGGACTATTTTTAGCACACTAATTTCAAGTTTAGTACATGTACTATGCTAGTAATTTTGCCACTGTCTTTCAAGAAATTTGGTTAACATGAGCACATTATGGGCACATTTATTTTGATTGTTTTGCCTCAAAACGTGAATTTTGGCTTTCAGGTATATGAGCACACTGTCTAAAATGTTTTCCATGTGGTCCATATTAGTCTGGACTTGAATTCAACTATGTTTTTCCTTTCTCTTCTCTTCCTGTATTACCTTTTCATTTTTCTGGAACAAATTTTGGAGCTGATATACAGGAGGAAAGGGGAATTCTTGCAATTCATGAATGGACACTAGTAAATAAATTAAGATTATGTAAAGAAAGTTATTAGTGATTCTCGCTTTTACATAACCTTTGGAACACAAAGTAAAACAAAATTAAAAACTTTTGGAAATGTGGCTTATACCTGCTGCCCCCAAAAAGGCTCTGGAAGTAGTAGTATCAACATCAATATTAATATTTAATCTACTACCACTCACCAGGCATTCTCACCATACATTCCCCAATCCAAAAAGCCACAGGTAACATATGAGTACACCACAAGATAACTTGATTCTCTTATTTGCCCCCCCCCCCCCGGGATTTTGATTCTGCATTCAGTGAGACCCTTGTGCCACTTCACGCATGCTTCAAATTGGAGTCTTTGGAAAATTTTCTTCTCTCTTGTCTTTATTTCTGTCTCCCCTCAGTTGTTTTCTTCTTTTGCACCGGGACTATGGCACAGCTGGCTGGGAGTCAGCTGCATTAAGATCACTACTGATGGAAAGGTCATGAGTTTGAAGCCAGCCTGGGTCGGAGTGAGCTTCCAACCATTAGGTGCCGCTTATGCAGGGAGGCTAATTTAACTATTTTACAACGCCATAAAAATCTCCAGCAAGCATGCAAAGAATGAGGAAATACTTCATCAGTGTCACAAATGGATGGTGAAGCGACAGCTCCCCTGGTGGCCAGAGTACCCTCATGAAAGCTGGAATGTTAATTAGCCTCTGTGGGTCTGTCTATCTATATATATGTTGTTGTCTATGGCATTGAATGTTTGCCATGTATATGCACATTGTAATCCGCCCTGAGTCCCCTGCGGGGTGAGGAGGACAGAATATACATACTGTAAATAAATAAATAGTTCAAAGCATCTAATAATACTTATGTAAATGAACTAAAGGGTATATTTTAATCTTTGATTTGCACTCCATATGGAGAACAGAGCTTTCCTGTTTGATTTCTTTTTTGCTGTGTAGCACCTTTTTACTAGAGGCCCAGGGGGAAAAAAAATCTAAGATGGAAATTTAGCCCTAGGTGGAAGTGAGCAGTACTCAACACCTGTCATCCACCTGGTGTCAGAATTTATTTATTTATTTATTTACAGCGGTTTTACCCCGCCCTTCTCAACCCCCGAGGGGGGACTCAGAGCGGCTAACAAAGGCAATCCAATGCCACAATCAATACAATCAATACAATATAAACCATAATTAAAATGTTAAACAATAGCAGTAAGTTTAAAACAATAATCAACAGCAATTAAATCAGCACAATACTACATCCACAGTTAATTGATAAGAACAATAAGCCATATGCGACTACTCGCCCAATTGGTGTGGAGTTTTGGGCTGGAGTGCCATCAGTACACTGTTGACACCCAGCTCGTTCTGGGGATGGATGCCGGGGTGGAATCTGTACCCGATAATTTCCATCTTTGCCTAGAAGCCGTAACTGGATGGCTGCGAGCCAGTAAGTTGAAGGTGAACCTGGCGGCCGAGATCTTGTGGCAGGGCTGCCTGGGGGAGATCCAGTTGCCGACGTTTGATGGTGTGGCACTATGCCCGCAGCCTTTAGTCAAGAGCTTAGGGGTCCACGGTCATCTCGAGGCTCGACTACTGTAATGTGCTGTACATTGGCCTACCTTTGTCGGTGATCCGGAAACTCAAGTTGGTGCAGAACGCAGCAGCACGCCTGCTCCTAGGAGCCACAAGAACGGCTCATGTAACACCACTCCTGCGCGAGCTGCACTGGCTGCCAATTGAATTCCGGGTCTCCTTCAAGGTGTTAGTTCTTACTTTCAAGGCCTTATATGGTTTGGGGCCAGTGTACCTGAGGGAGCGGCTTACCCCATATGTGCCCAGAAGATCACTGCGCTCAGAGGGGCTCAACATGTTGGAGGTCCCTGGCATAAAGACCTGCAGGCTGTCCAGTATGTGGCAGAGGGCGTTCTCAGTGGCCGCGCCAACCCTATGGTACTTCCTGCCAGAGGAGCAGCGCGAGCTCTACGGGACTTAATGACATTCCGCAGGTCCTGTAAGACCTGGCTGTTTAGGCAGGCATTCAGTGCCTGACTGGTGCCTGCCATAACCTGCCACCCTGCTGCGTCATTGCCATCTACACTATGTGTTGATCTGCTGTAGTTTTATTGTTGGGAGTGGGGTTTTAAATTGGTTTTATAATGTCGTTTTATGTGTTTTTATCTGGTATATTTTATGTGCTGTAAACCGCTCAGAGCTTCGGATAGATCTGTCTATTAAGCCAAATAAATAAATAAATAAATATCCTCAAATATGTCGCCATCACTAATCCATTCCAGTTAAGATGTTGCTTAAGCTATTGTGCAAAGGCCTGGTCCCAAAACCAAGATTTTGAGATGCTGCTGGGAGCGAAAGCAGGACCTCCATTAATTGATTATTAATGCTTGAAAAGGGAGTGCCCCAAATACTAGAATTTTACTTACTGTCTATATTCATGTATAATTGACCTTATCAATAAATCAAGGGTAGGTTTTGGGGCCAAAATTATGGATTTTTATGTGACCTGTGGATAAGTCAGGGGTCATTCGATGGAGAGGGGGAAACACCATTGCTGAGTCAGGGAGGCAGCCACCTCCAGCTGCCACCACCAGGTACCCACCCAGACATTCAATGAGGCCAGAAATGAAACCATGGGGGAAAGGTTAGAGGGAATCAATGCTTTTTAAAGGTTCTCCGAGGATGGACTAAGCTCTTGCTCCTTCCCATCTATTCTGAGACATATATGCATCCTTTTGTTTGATAAGGGTTTAGGTACAGTCCTTATATTGACCTACAGATAAGTTGACGCAGGTTTTAAGGATTAGCATTTTTTAAACTAAAATTTACACATGAGTATATTGGTACTCCCATTTTTTAGCTTGTTCTCCACATTCTTAATGATTCCCAAAATTCGTAGACTGCCAAAATGATAGGGGTATTCTATTCACTGATTTCTGATCTATAAGTAAGGGTTGAGCATCCCTTATCTAGAATTCTGAAATCCGACATATTGCAAAATCCAAAATTGTCCACATGAATGGCTGAGATACCTTTGCTTTCTAATTGTTCAAACCACACAAACTTTGGTTTAGGCACAGAATTATTAAAATATGGTATAAAATTATTTTCAGGCAATGTAAAGTGTATAGAAAATGTACATGAAGTTCATGTTTACACTTTTGTGTTTATACATGGATTTAATTCCAAAATATCTATCCGTCTATCTATCTATGTATATGCATATTTAAAGACAACTATTCCAATATATGAAAAAGTCCAAAATCCAAAACACCTGTGACCTCATGCATTTCAGATAAGAGATACTCAACTTGAAATAAATTTATTATTGAGGACAGCAGTAGAAAATATCAATGATAGGTTAGGATAATTTTTTTCAACAAAGATGCGGAGGCTTTTTTAAATTTAAAAAGAGATTGTCTGTGTAATTATGGGGTTTTTTTTAAAAAAGCACATGCTCTAAAATGCATGGAATATAAAAAGGGCAAACATGAAAGTGAACGATTTATGGATGAGAGTGCATCATGAGTTACACTCAAAATAAACCTGAGCTTAATTTGTACTGTTTTAACATCTTGTGATAAGAAATGTTTGCACTTTAATATATTACATTTTTCATGGCTGTGTGAAAAATTAATTGCCTCATAGAATTATGCGTCAATTGTATTGTATAATCTGCCCAGTTGCTTTCAGAGGGAAATGTCAGAAAACATATTAACATGGCATGTCTATGACCTAGTTTGATATTATTGACTGAAAAATATCAGAATAGAAAGGAAATCTGGTATATTTGGCTTGTTTTGCTTCATTGTTTTTGGATGTAAATTCTCATGTTCTTCAACCAATTGTTTACATATTTGCTCCTAAGTTTCAGTTGTTGATTGTCTACTTGCAAAAGATATAGCTATAAGCACCCCATGCAAATTGTCAGCATAATGCAACTAGCCACCTCATCACACTCACCAAATTCAATGCTTCCAGCCTGGTTGGGGGTGGAACCCCACACAGGCCATCAGATGACACCATGTGATTTCGAGTGGAGACCCCACCCTCCACCAGAGTGGAAGCGTCCTGTGAACACTTCTCTCACAACACTTCCTGTGTTGTGCTGTCTCCAATTGAGGCAGCACAGAGCCTCCCCAGAAGGGTGACACTTCCCACGTAGGATGGGAAAACACTGTCAAGAGGGAGCTGCATACGGGTTACAGAGTAAACTCGCTGCCCCTCTCTTTCCTTTGCAAAGTCAGGTGAAGGGGGACACTTCTCCTGGCCTTCTTGATAAGATCGTTAAAGAGTTGTATTAGAAAATACTATATGCTAGTTACTCCTTTGATAGTTTATTTGGCAATCAAGATTAAATTAAACAAGTATAAGAAACTTCTTGTTTTCCTACATGTAAAAATCAGATACGTATTAAAATTCAAATAACCTTGTACAAAACACATATTGAAATCTTAAAACTGTTAAAACCATTTATAATATATGTAATATTTTTCTTCAGACATTAAGCAGATAGTAAACCGTACCTAGTTATTTTTCTTTAGTAGCAAACATCTTGTTTTGAAATCCATTTATAATTTTATTTGCCTATCCGTTTAATTTATATCCTATCTTTCTTACAGCGTTAAACAGAACATGTCTAAAACCATTTATAATTCAAATGTTTAAAAGCTGTTAACTAACCAATTCTAGTAAAAATATTAGTTTAAAAACATTTTTATATAAGAAGACAAAAAAAACATTAGCTCCTTTTCAAGCATGCTGTCAGTAACGAAACCTTAGGAAAGGCTTGTCAAGTGGGATAAATTTGTGAAAAAACTGGGAAGCCATCAAACCATGGTTTCAAGAGATATATATATATATAAAGGAACAGTCGTCATGTGAAGACTACCTCAAACAGAGAAACCTTACAACGCAGAAACACAAAACTTGCCAACAGAAATAGGCCTCAAGCAAGGTACGTTTGTAGCAAAGAAACTCCACCCCCAAACCTAAAAGGCCCCCAAAACAATGAGTAAAAAAACTACATTTCCCAGCATCCTCCGGGGCTGCCAAAGACTCCCCCAGCCTCTACATTCTGACAACATGATTGGCTGCCAATAAGGGCAGATTTGCATAACTGCTGTACTGGCCAGCCAACATGAACATTCCGACCCATAACAAACTGTCAGCCAGAGCCTCCTCCAACACTTTCAAATCAGAAGACCATGATGGAGATCAACACCATTCAAGGGGAGCTCTTCTTCCTTTCCCAAAAGATCTCCAGTGGCTTGGAATTCCACATTAATAAGAGGACCATGCAGCAACAATGGGGTTTGCCAAGGAGGGTGCTCCAGCCCCTCTATATGCTGGCTCCAAGGGATGGAGGTCATCACCAAGTACCTTCTGATGCCCAGCGCTGGAAGAGCTCCCTCAGATGTCCTGTCCATGAGGAAAGCCTCATCGGACATCGACCAATGGTTGCAAAAGACAGAGCAGGACATCTTGAAAAAGAGAGGAGCAGAAAGTAAGCTAGACATGAAGATCTTGAGAAAGGTGGCTAAAAAGGATACGGAAAGGATTTTTAACAGTCCCCCAACAGACACTGGACGCACCTGTGAAGATAGAGATCCCCTGACAGGACAAGCCCTTCCCAAGCTGATCCGTCCTGGCCATGGTACAAGTCAAACCCGAAGGACTGCAGGCAAAGAGCTGAGGCACAAACATAAAACACCCAATTCACTAACAACAATTCCAACCCTTACATACTCAGACTTTCTTGCATCTCCTAAATAGGGCACATGTCATGATGCAAGGACTCGGCCGGCCCCTTAATCACACACACAGAGACGGTATTCAGCTAACTATTTATTGAATAATAAAGAACAGGTGAAAAGGTAATTGTCCATAAAATATTGAAAAGTTCAATCCACAAGAAAAGAGTCGGTAGTATTCCAATCCAATGGCTTGACAAAAGCTTGGTAAATGACTTGGCAAAAGGCTTGGCAAAGGCTCCGCAAAACAATGCGGATCAAGAAACAAGACAAAGTTCAAACAGGACCCAAGAAGTTTCTTGGCAAGGCACGAGCCGGCAACTTGGCTCCGTAGTCCTTTGCTCGCTTCACTCCGCTTAGAATAGAAGTGGCCGAGCTACTGAGGATCCGTTCCCACGGATCCTATACTTAATCCCCTTGGCGAGGTCCCCGACACTCTAGGCTTCGGCGCCAATCTGTGCTACGGGATCTCGCGCTTCTCTGGCGCTCTAGGCTGCGGTGCCAACCCATCCTGCTGGACTCGATGCTCTCTCTCCTATCGAAGCCCCGACCTTGCCTCCCAGCACCTGGTTCACTATCTTCATGAAAGACAAACTCCCTTTCAGCTTCCATAGCCTCGTCCTCCCCAGTTTCCCAGATTCTTTCCTGTGACCCGAAACCACCTGGCTTCTCATAACAATCGTCACTATCAACACTTTCTGAATCAGCCTGACCTTCCCAGTTATCATAACCGTCAGGCCATCCATCATCCCAAGCCAAGCTCTCTGTGGGAGAAGAAGGCCCAGCTAACTCATTAACCCCTTCTTCCATTTCCTCATCAGCTGCAGCTGGTTCCAATGCAAGTGGGACCCCCGGTGCTGCCCCCTGCCCCCCAGGCACAAAAGAGAACTGGGTTGCTACAGCACAGCAATGCGTGCCAGGTACAGCTAGTTGGATATAACCATAGGTAGGACCCAATAGAAGTGGATTGGGATCTCCAGAGGAGTGGATTTTGCATTTAGATCTGAGGTTTCCAATCCTTAACTTTTGGGAGGACATGAGGTCATTTGAAATGTGGCTTTCCATCTGCAATGTACTGTACTTTGCACACTAATGAAAATGGATGTGCTTGTTTAGTTTTACATGATAAAATCTTACCTGAATATTGGCTACTGTAGAATGTGATACTTCTTCAACATGTTTATGCCATGCTGGCATGCTTGGTTTTCCACCTTAAGTGTCCTTTTTCTCCTGGTTTCATGTAAATATTTAACACAGTCACTAAGTGGTAAGCTACACATTTTTTCATGACGCCCAAATTCAGTTAGGTGACCCCAAATGGGGTCATGATCCACAGTTTAAGTAGCTTTGCTCTAGAATATTCCACATCTCTCTTGTATAGGGAGGATACCTGTGCCTATTTTTGGTGTAAATTTTGAAGAGGGAAGAAAATGTATGAAATGCAGAGTCAAAGTGCCTTCTGGATATTATCTAAGAATTTTCATACCTGCATGATTTTTAAATCATGCATAAGAGATGAGAGTAAAAGATGAAAGTACACAAATTTTAACTGGCTGTTAATGAGATTGATGTTGTTCTTGGGAATTTAGGTTTTGCTTTTTATTTTCTTTAAAATCAAATGGCCAGGAGGCAGAGTGACAATTGTTCTGGTTTTATGAAGATAAAAAACAAAAAAAATCGTGACTGGGTTGATTCTTGAATGGCTTGCCTCATCCTGATTTTTTCTCAAGCAGTAAATTTTCAGAGCACTGAAAATGGAGGGGTATTAATTCTCCTGTATACGTATAAGTTCCCCTCCTAAATCTTTTAGTTCTGTAAAATGCTTTTATGGCAGCCAGCCCTATCTCCATCCTCCCTAGTTCTTCCATCAAGGTAGTCCTTCAACTAAAGCAGGGGTTCTCCAACTTCTTTAGCCACAGAACCCTTTTTGATGGAAAAGTTCTCATGGAGCCCCAATAAATGTTTCTATATTATATTATAGGAATTTGTTCATGTTTATTTCAGTTAGTTCACACAAACATTTTCCATCCATCTGCCACTGGTCCAGCCTGTCTGTCTAATTTTAAAATGCAATGTGGCACCTGTGTCCAAAAATTTGCCCATGTCTGATACAAACATATCTATGCCTCTGTCGGTGACCTGGAAACTCAAGTTGGTGCAGAACGCTGCAGCTCGGTTGCTCGCAAAAGCTCCTGCGAGCTGCCACATTACACCAATTCTGCGGGAACTGCACTGGCTTCTTATTGAGTACCGGATCACCTTCAAAGTGTTAGTCTTGACTTTTAAGGCCTTGTATGGTCTGGGGCCAGTGTACCTAAGGGACCGCCTAACCCCATACCGTCCCATGAGAACACTTAGATCTGAAGGCTGGAATCTTCTATCCATGCCCAATGTCAAACAATACCACCTAATTTCAACATGGAGAAGGGTATTCTCCATCATCGCCCCAGTTCCCTGGAATGCACTACCCCCGGAGGTTCGGGCCTTGCGTAATCTGTTGGCTTTTTGGAAGGCCTGCAAGTCGGCCCTATTCTGGCAGGCCTTTGAGTTGTAATGTGCTATCCCCTAGGATTTGTGTTCTCTCTTAGGAATTGTTTTATCCTTGTGGTTTTATTGCTTTTGTAGATTTGTTGTTTTGTTGTGGTGCTTGATGTAAGCTGCCCTGAGCCAGCTGGGAGTGGCAGCCAACAAGTCTAACAAATAAATAAAATAAATATGTATATATAATATAATTTAGAAACATTTATGGGGGCTCCACAAAAAACCTTTCCTTCCGGCTGAAAAAGTTTGAGAACCCCGGATCTAAAGTTCAGTCTTCTCCCATTCACTTTCCCTTCTATATTTCTAACTATTCTTTGGTTTAAAAACACCATGGTTTCCATGCACTGTATTGTATTTCCCTGGAACTGATGAAAACGCAAGCCAGTACACTGGGGCCCCATGCCAAATGATGGAATGTAAAATAATTCTTTTTAATTGTAAGAGGATTTGTTTATAGGAACAATAGTATTATCCAGACAAATTACAGTGGGTGCAGTCAGGCACAAATGGTATTCATTTACTGAAAATGTTACTGTACTTAGTGAATATATGGAAATTATGTATGAGAGGGGTAGGAACTTAGGGAAAGGACTGAAGAACAGTCTCTCAGATATCGGCA
Source organism: Anolis apletophallus (assembly GCA_030556195.1). Taxonomy (NCBI): domain Eukaryota; kingdom Metazoa; phylum Chordata; class Lepidosauria; order Squamata; family Anolidae; genus Anolis; species Anolis apletophallus. The sequence goes on from JARBWK010000001.1 coordinate 17,581,036, forward strand.
AACACTTTTAAGAGCAATTAGTCATGGCTGTAACACAATTCTGAATAATATTATTGCAAATAGTATCATTGACTTCTGTGCTGATCTTTTCAGTCATTTTCCTATCACAGTTTTTGGCACATGAATTGTAGCTTTTGGGATCACTGCAGATGCTTCAGTCTTTATTTGTTTGAAAGTTTTCTCTGGCTTGATTCAATGCCCCAGTGTTTCTAGATATATGATTTCTTTTTTGCTTTCAATATTCATACTTTTTGGTACAGAAAAACAATGTCTTCAACACAGAGACCCAATCTTAGAACAGATTGTCACAGTTCATTCTTCCAAGATATACAGTAGTCATAACTTTCCCAACATTATGGTAATCCAAACAGGCACATCAAATGTCTCCTCTACCTGGGTGAAGTGCACATGGCCCATTCATGCTGCCATTGCCAGGCCTTCATACCATAGGCCCAAAGGAACAGGGAAGCTCACTTTAAAACACTATTTTACAACCATGCCTTGGTGCATGTGTGCCCTCATCTATAAAGTTGCCAATTGAAATCAACCGTCTCTAGACTGTCACTTCCATTTTCCATGTTTCATTGTTTGGTTCATTTGGAATACATTAGGATTCTTCCAGACCTGAGATTCTTCCAGACCTTGGCTACTTTTAATTATTTAAGAAACATCTAATCTTTTTTTCCTGCATGCAATTTGGTATTTCATGGGAAATCTAATAGCCGATACTTATTCTTTCACATTCAAGTAACTACCAAAGTCCGAGTCATCCATGGCATAGTAGTAATTTCTATGTATGGTTCTAAAAGCTAGACATTGAAGAAAGCATCACTGGAAGAGAAATGTGATGGTGGAGAAGGGTTTTGCAGATACCACTGACCACCAAAAATAAAAGAAAAGGCGAAAAGAATGAATTGATCCAAGAGCAAATCAAGACTGAACTTTCACTGGAAGCCATAATGACTAAACAGCAGCTATCATAATTCGGGTATCTCATGAAACAAAATGAGTTATTAGCAAAGATGACAATATTTGGTGAAGGGGAAGGTGGCAGTTAAAGAATACTCCATGATACATGAATTGATCTAATCAAAGAATTTGTAAAGTCTGAGAACGGCTGTTGGTGACTGGCCTATCTACATGGACCAAATAGGGCAGGGCAGGGCTGAATGGACTTCGTGGCATTCACATAATGCAAAATTAGGGGATGCTCCAGAGTTTCCTTGAAGCTTCAAATCTCACCGTGCAGGTAGTATAAACAGTTTGACTGCTACTGATTGGGAACTGGCCACGACTTTCCCAGAGCTTGGGTAGCCTGGGGACAGGGGATGACACAATTGCTGTCCTGACTTTTGCTTAGGAGCAATCACTAAGCATGAAATTGGTGATAATCATCACTTGTCTAATTTAGGGATGCTGATGAGACTGCCATGCCAATCAGAAGGGGGAGGGGAACAATTCTTCCTTTCCCCTCCCATGTTGCTCTGGTGCTCTGGCTAGCATTACAACATCAGGAAATAACCACCAAAATGTCAGGCTGGTGGTTGTCACAACAGGGATAGTAAAAGAGGCCATTCATAGGTGCTAAACTGGGTTCAACATTACTGGGCCATGCAGACCCCTTTCTGCTGCTCAGCTGGCTCAGTCCTACACAGTGTAAACATCCTCCAGCCACAGTTCCAGCTTGGTGACTGGCTGTGTAGACACCCTCAGAGCTGATTCAGAGTACTTCATTCTGGATCAACTCCGTCATATGTGATCCATGTAGATGCGACCTGAATGTCATTTATTTATTTATTCAACTTATACACCGCCACTCCCAAAGGCTCAGGGCGGTTTACAGAATAAAAAAATACAATTTAATACAGTTTCAATTTAAAAAGATTCTGTTACAATTCAAAAGCTTACTGAAAAAGATCACGCAATGCTCGGACCTCAGGAGGGAGGGTGTTCCAAAGTGACGGGGCAATGATCGTAAAAGCTCTTCGCCTGGTTGCTGTCAGGCGTTAATTCTTCAGGCCGGAGATTTCTAAGAGGTCTTGGTCTTCTGAACGCAGTGGTCTCTGGGGTTTAAGTTTAAGTTCTCTCATTCAGTAGAATATGGCAACAATATTACACATTGTCTTTACATATTGTATTGTCTATGTATTATCTATACATAGTATACTCTGTTATTTGAGCAGCCCCAACTTATTCATCTAAGTCTATTCATTACCCATTGAATCAACCGCTGAATGGAAAGTCAATTTTTTTGTAGGTTAACCGTTCTACACTAGGTCAGGCTAACAAAAATTAAGCCAGAATGATAATTTCCTAATACTCCATGTTTGCTATATTAAACACCTTGGCACAGTTACAAAGAACCAAGGTGACAGAATAGAATGATTTACTTTGCTGTTTGTTCAAAGGGAGGAGCGAATTGCTTGGCTCTTTTGAAGTAATGGATAAAAACAATTGGAAAAGAGTGTGTATAAGATAGAGTTCCAATAGATAACTGGGTTAGATAAACTAAACTTAGAGGAGTTTATAGTGAATGCCTTCCAAAAAAATCTTGGACTTCAGCAAGCTTGATTTAAATAGAAATTAATAGTTATTTGTTTATTTTGCAACTTGTGTAACATATAGTGATTCCAGATGGTTGGGTTTCAGTTAATACTTGCCCAAGCATAACGCTCAAAGACTAATATAGGACCACCCATACTTACATCAAATATTGAATCAATACTACAAATTAGACTTTTTAAAAAGATGTGTGGCCTAATTTTGAATAAGCCAAATATAACTATAGATGTTCATGGTCATGAAGTATATAACTATTGTTTAAGTACGTAGTTTTCTGTTAAATATGCCTACTTTAGAATCAGGATATAATGGTTTGAATGTTGGATGAAGACTCAAGAGATGAAGGTGTGAATTTCCATTTGACCATGGAAGCCTACTGGGGTGACCATGGATAAACAGTACATTCTTGGCCTCAGAGGAAAGCAGTGGCAACTTACCCCCTTCCCCAGAACAAATTATGTTAAGAAAACAAAATAGGTTTACCTTAGGATCACATAAGTTGGAAATGACTTCAAAGCACACAACAAAATGCCTACCTTACCATTTGAAAAAAAATTAATAGATGATGATAGTGGGAGGTTTTTTTCTTTAAAACATCCATACAGTTTTATTTAAGATTGTCTTGACTCTGCAGTCATGGAATGCTAAGAAATATGAATATTAGTTATTTCCTCTTTCTCTCTCCTTAGAAATGGGAAGGCATTTATGTCATTCTATGCCATGACACTTGACAGCATTAGGGCTGCAATGAGAAAAAAACTGTGTTTTCTGGGGTTTATGAAATGCAATACAAAGCAGGACTTTACGTGCAGACCTAAACTGCCAGAAGATCTGCCATGATTTGATTTGTAGCAATTTGGTCCTGCAGAACTAGGAATTCAGTGGAACTTGCTGACACACGAATATGAACGTGTCACTCTCTTTCTGCTTGTTTGGATCATTCTAATTGTTTGGAAGCATAAGGTGTCACTATATGTCTGTGCAGTCTCTGATTTAATTTATTCAAAAAGTTGTCTAAATGATCTTGGACAAATTCTATAGTCTTCTAATGTGTCACAGGGCCTGCTGGGTGAATACAGCCTGCCATGTATGTGTCCCTCTAAATGCTTGACTACAACCCCTGTATTCCTCATCATTAGACATTATGACTGGAGCTGATGGGAGTCATGATGCAGTAACATCTGGAATACTTCATTTTGTTCTGTTTAGTCAAGAGAGTGGGGTTTGAATTCAGATAAAAGGCTTATGGATATGATATCTGAGTTTAAAATGTCTTTTACCCTTTTCGCTAAATTAGAGCCATAATTACTGTTGGGTTGTAATTCCCATTATCCCCTGTCAGATAACCAAAATGATGGGAAACTAAAAACTAAAGAGCACTGACCACTATGTAAAAATTTGTCCATGAATTCAATGGCCCATTGAAGGCAACCATAAGGCTGATGTGGCCCTTGATGAAAATGAATTTGACATCACCGTGACTTTCTGTAAGATGTTAATTCCCCCCTTTATGCTTGTTGGTTTTCCAGTTTCTACAAACTGAAGTTGAGGCATCCAAAAGTATAGATTCAATTGTCTGAATATGACTTACTCTCCAACTGTCTACATTTTGCAGCTTCTTTAAATAATGTCACAAATTCTCTTATCTTTTTTCAATTTCCCTTTTTGTCTTCAGCTTACTTCAATTGCTACAAGTGGAGTTTAAAGTGCAGAAGTAGGTTGTTCTCAGTAAACGGACAGGAGAGGAAAATAGTGGTGAAATATTGAGCTTCCTAGCAGACTCAAGCAAAAGCAAATTGCTTTAGCTTCTCTTGTGTGTTCTTTCCTATCCATAATTTTTGCCTATATCTGCTGAGGTTGTGTCAAAAGATCCTCCCCTACTGTGGATAGCTGAAGCCGCAGATATTAGCAAACCCTTTATTTTCAATATACTTGGGCAGGGAGCATACCATGGAAGTGGGGGATCTAGAGACACCCCCACACACTTCTAGATGGGAATATTTTTGGAGCTAGGTAATTGAAACCATAAATATCAAATCCATGAATATGGAGGTTCTATTATACTACACACACACACACACACACACACACACACACACACACAAATATTACAGTTTTAAAAAGTCAAATGAAAATAGCATTAAAGTTTGATGATCCTCCTTTACTGGAGATATAAAATATTGTATTCAGGTATTCTTTTTTTATTCCATCAGGCTTTCGGGGTCTGAATCTGGTCAATCAGCTGTAAATAGTTTTAGAGTTTTTAGTTTAAGAGTTTAAAAATTTTCTGTTGTTTCATAGTGTGTTTTTTATATTCTCTGTGAGCCGTCCTGAGCCCTCCGGGAAGGACGACATACAAAACTAACTAACTAACTAACTAAATACATACATACATACATATATACATACATACATACATTGGAAACACTCCTTTCCCACTTCTTGCTAGTGAAGAACATAATATCTTTGTAAGCCATCCTGAGTTGCTGTGTAAGCTGTCCTGAGTCCCTTTTGGGAAATGGTGGAGGGATATAAATAAAGAAGTTGTTGTTATTATTGTTATTATTATATCTTTTAATATTTCAGAATAAAGTATTTAACACAAGAAACTAAAATGCTTTCTCATCACCTTTTTGTTATGATAGCTGTTTTGTGGATTATTTTGAGGTTGCTCTCTTTCATTTTCATTATGATCAACGTTTGCAAAAATTATCTTTTCAGAAACAATATAATTGGAGCTTGGACACTTTACCCGAACAGATTGGGAGATCTGAGATTTCAGACTCATCCAATATAATGTGTGCCATTGTTCATTTGTAGTTTTCGGATAGTGACGTTCTACTGTGCCACCACACTGTGCCTCTATGATTCTCTGACGCAGATGAAGGGAAATCAGCAGAACTGGACACTCCTGGAGGCATTCAATGCTTCTGTGGAAACTCTCCAAGCCATCAGGAGTTTCCACATGAAAAGCAATAGTACATGCTACATTTACAGCACCAAGAATCTCCCTGCAGAAGTAACTTAGTGGTAAAGTTAAAAAAAACCCAAAACTGGCCTTTACATAATAAAGTAATTTCTGAACTCAAGTGTAGAACACACCTTTGTGTCACCAGCGACTTCTTTAATGCTGGTTTATACAGAATACCTCTTCATCTTCTTTTGTTTTGTGGCTGTTTAGAGACATTTTATCCATTAAAAATATTCCTCATGCTAACCTTTGCCAGGCTTGCATAAACCCTATCTATTTGGATGGGATAAAGGAGCTACTGCCACAATGCAGGGATGCTTTCGCTTTGTTAAAAGGTCAGGTGTGCAACTTAAAGCCGCCTTCTTGGGGGATTTACGTAGTAGCTAACGCAAATTCGCCAGAACTTTGGCAAAGCGACAGGAACAATCTTTATATAAAAGGGAACAATTTCTTCAGTGTTTCAGCTACAAAAAGGCTTTTCATCATATGCGAATTATTTCATCTAGGCCTCCCTTTTAAAAAGAAAATTTGAAAAAATATCAAAGAATCAATGTAGACTGTTACATGCTGTCCCATTAATAAGATGGGAAATTAAGATAAGACTTACTGAATTTCTTTCCAGTCTTTTTTAAAAAAAAAAACCAAGAGGGAAAGAATATAAACATTTCCTTTGTAGTAACATTTGTTTTGCAAATGACAAAGCCTGAAGCCAGCATGAATCTGTTACCATTACATTAAATAACAATATTATTTGTTCTCCAGTCATGAATGCAAAATATAACCAATGAAATGCTGGTGCTGTCAACTGCAGTCAAAAATGTAACTTTCACCTCATGTGGCTGCTTCTTATCCTAATACAGCTTGAGCATCACTTATCTGGAATTCTGAAACTCTGAATGCTCCAAAATCATCGACATGGGTGACTAATGTGACACCTTCTTCTTGTAGCTTCTTGTATGAACAAGCATTGGATCAAGAAAGTATGTATAGGAGCTATGTAGGCTTCCAGGTGTTGTGAGACTACAAATCTGGCTAGTCATTATAGTCAATGCGGAGCTACAGTCAACACTATCTGGAAGGCCAGATGGTTGGTCTGTACTTGTCTATGAATATACACATATCAGGAGATCTTAAATCAAAAGGTACCGAAGAGTATGTTCTAAAAGTAATGAATAATGCTGCTTTATACACTTCTAAAGTTTTTCAGGATTCAAATGAAAGCTGCTTTCTCTTAAAATGAAGAGAACCGTTTGGAATGGTTGAGATAGACTGGGTAATAAAGTGTTAAGTCTGCTAATTCTATTTACTCAGACTGTTGGTTGCGAACATTAGAATTTCTAGGAAAAACAGGGCCAAACTAGACATCGTATATTTGTCAGGAGCACCCTTCTTTTCATTTCTTTTCTTTTCATTCTTAATTGTTTCAGTTGTGTTGGAAGGGTATTTCTGATGAGTGATCACCAATTTAATAGAGGGCTTTAACTTTTGAAAACTTTTCTCAATAGACCAATTCTCTTTAAATGTTTTAGGTGCTTTTGCTGTATATTATAGCCATAATGCTCTTGATATACTATTCCAGAATACCCTGTATATTCATGTATGACTCTAGAAATTTTAGTTAAAAGAAATCAATCCTAAGACCTGGGTTGACTTATCCATGGATCATTGTGAGTACTGTGCTTTAACTCTTATCAAAAAGGGAACTATCCCCTTCTCTGAGTAGAGTGGGAAAAGGCATGAGCTTAATCCATCCTTGAAGCACCTAAAACACGCAGTGACTTTCTCTACACTTTCTGCCATGGTACTCGTTCTCGATGTCTGGGTTGTCAGTCATCTACAGAAAAACCCTCAACTTTTGCCTCAAAACCTGTCCTCGACTTCTACATGTGGTCATCTTCTACATGAGCATATGCAGTAACTATGCTAGGGTAGGTACTAGCAGTAGGAAGACAAAGATGATAGGTGTAGCAGCTATGATAGAAATAAGGGATTGGCTGCTCAATAGTTGACCGGTTTTGTCTTTTCTGAGATGACATCCCCCTCCTACCTCTGTTGCTATTCTTTCCGTTGCTACTTATGTTATGGCAATTATTATTGGCACTGTGATGCCTGCCAGTTTTCACCAAGCAAATAGTAATCATACCCTTCAACTGGTCTCTTTGAATTCCTGTCCCCCTCACCATGATTTCAGCTGCTTTGAAATGTCCCAGGGTCCATTTACACTGTAGAAAGAATGCTATTGAATACTACTGTAATTGCCATGACTCAGTGCTATAGAATCATGGGAATTGTAGTTTTGCAAATGCTTTAGTCTTTCTGCAAAAGAATGCTGATGCCTCACCAAACTACAACTCCCATGATCTCATGATGATTAAAGTGGTGTCAAACCACATTAATTCCATAATTTAGATATATCACAGGTTTCTTTGTCTTCCTCCTTTTTTCTCCTTTGTTCTCGGCTTACTCCAATTATTGCAAACTCAGTTGCAACTGCAAAAGTATTTTTCACTCAGTCAATTCAGCAACAGGGAGCTGAGGTGATGGCAGGCATGTAGCCAGGGGGGCTAAGGGGGCTTCAGCCCCCCCTGAAATTCTCAGGGTGGTCCGCGAAAAGGCCTTACTGGTACATTATTTAAACTGTTATGTTTATTCATATCATGATCTGATCACCATGCTCATTATATCCCACATTAATGGGGTTATTGGGATAACAATACAAAAGATTTGCTAGGGTAGACCCTCTTCCACCCAGTCTCAGCCCCCCCCCCCCCGAACCAAACTTAGCCCCCTCCGAAACAAAATCCTGGCTACGGCCCTGGGTGATGGGGTCATGCTCTTGCCAGTAGTTTCAGGTAAAAGCAAACTGTTGCAGCTTCTCTTAAGTTGTGTACTCTTTCTCATTAACAGCTTCTGTATTCTTGACTACATTCTAATGTTGCTGATGTTGACTACATTGCCTGATTTTCATTTGTGAAATGTTGGAGTGCATACAGAATGAAAAGCAAGATCAAAACTATGGCCTTCTCTGTTCTGTGCTCCCAACCCAAATACTCCCCTGCCCCATCATGACTGTCATTTACTTTTAAAAGCAGTACTGTATGGCCTTCCTATCAGCAGGAGATACTTTCTTGGATTTTGCATAGATGCATGAAATAAGAGCACTCTACTGGAATGAAGGACCTACACTCCAAGATTACTATAGAACAGGCATGGGCAAACCGAGGCCTGTGGGCTGGATGCAGCCCTTTGGGGTCATTTTCCAGGCCTGGACCGGAGTCGGAGGAGCGACCCCAAGGGGCGCATTTCCCAGCACCAGTGGCAGCAAGGCAAGGCAGGCAACAGAGCAGAGGGGAAGGGGGAGGAGGCCAGGGAGGGAGCAAGCATTGTGGCCACTGCTGAGCTTGCCCTCACTCTCCTCCCCTTCCTGCCTTCGCTCTCCTTCCTGTCCTGTCTCAGCGTCTCTCTTTCTATCTCCTTCCTTCTCTTCTGCTTCAAACTCTTTCATTCCCATGTTTCTATCTTGTGCTCTCTCTTCTTCCCTACCTCACACTCCCTCTTCCTCCTTTCTGTTACTCCTTTCTCTCTCCCCCATTTCTGCCTCGCTCTCACTCTTCCTCCCTTCTCATGCCTCGTGCCCCCTCTTGTACCCCTCCTTTCTACACTATGCTCTCTCCCTTCCCTTCTCCATGCTTTTTCACCCCTCACCTCGCACCAAACTCTTCCCCTCCCACGCCAATCTTTGCCCACACAGCCCCCATGCATCCCGATATGTGGCCCACTCTCTACAAAGTTTGGCCATGCTTGCTATGGATTCATGCTGGAGGACCTATGAACAAATGTCCCTATGGATATGGGGGGCATAATATACAGAGATTTGATAGTAGATTTTCCAGTATCATATGTGCTTTCTGTCAAGTTGTGCTTTGGAATGGAACACAAAGGAACAAGGCCTTCATTCAATATTTGCTTCTTCTTGCTCATCTGAATGAAAATTGGGTTACTGCAGCTTAGGAAGGTGGTTGACAATAATATTTCCAAAGCAGATAAAGCCCAAGTAATACAAATGCCGTTTTCATTCTAACAAGGTACTAACATTTTCTGAATAATAGAGGGGATCGCTACAGTGATAATCTCAGATTAATACTGCCTTCCACCTTTCAGAGATTAGTTTATATGGCTTTATTGAAAAGATGTCATTTTATCAGCATTCACAAGTAATCTCAAAATATAAGCACCATGTTTTTGAAGTACTTTGAAGAAAGCTGACAAGGTCACTTAAGGTTGTGATATAAAAACCATTCTGACATAAGAACCTCAATCATATCAGTGTACCTTTTGCTATTTAATAGTCTGAGAGTCTGGATCCAAATGATTAAAAGGAAAAAGCACTTTGAAAAAGTATAATCACAAGTAACCATGCAAGCAAACTGATAAGCTAATAGAGGTGAATTGATGTGAATTATGTGAAGAACACCCTAAAAACAAGCTCAGTATAGTTTGACTTTGCCCTTAGTATCCCTATTCACATAAACAAGGAAAGCATGTTTACCCCACCTGTACTTGTTCTATCCCTCCATCTGTAGCAATGATTCATCCTTTATCTTTAATAACTTTTGAAGAACTGTTTTGAAATCGATGACCTATATGTGTGAGTGTGTTTTTTTAAAACAACAACAACAACAGCAAGGACTCATTTTAATATATTGGTTTTGTTCAATGATGGCTGTGAACTCCATCTAGCACTAGCCAGATAAGCTTCCCTTTGCCTCTCTCGGGACAAGGTCAAGATGGATTTTGGGTGTTCCCTTTGTTAACTATTGTACTGAAGTTTTCCTGAAATGGTGCTTCTTTCGCTGATGCTAACATTATATTATATAAAATGAGATTATTGTCTTTGGTGGCAAATGTGATAGCAGGGTGAAAGGATGTAAAATTATTTACTATTGCATTTTGACTGCCAGGGAGTTTGTGAGATTGTTCTGCTTGCCTTTTTCTTCTTGCCATTCTGGCATGGATGGTTGTGAGGGTATCATTCAATGTTCAGCCTCCGCTAACCAAATATTTTTGGATAATTCTTGGATAAGGGACATTTTCAGATATTCTTTAATTGAGCTGCTCATCCTTCAGATTCCTCCCCTCTTTTAACTTGTACATGGTGTACTGCTAAGAGACAATATGGTGTAATGGTTAGGAGATTAGGCTGAGACTTGGTAAATTTGGGTTGTTCCCTAAATTTGGGTTGTGTCCATTGAGCCTAAAATACATATTTGGGATATTTTAAAAAGAAAAACTTTTAAACAATATCAAACAACATCAAGCACAACAAAATGCAGCACTTAACCAGGAGATAGTCTTCCTCTACAATTGTGATGAGGCCAGACAACTTTACAACACAACAGAGAAGTTGTTGCTTGTTAAGTTATGATTGTTATAAGTTATAGATTGTTATTGTTATAACTTAAGTTATAAGTTATTATTTATTTGTTCTGACTCTTCATGACCTCATGGGCCAGCCCATGCCAGAGCTCCCTGTTGGCCGTGGCCAACCCCAGTTCCTGCAAAGTCAAGCAAGTCACTTCAAGGATACCATCCATCCATCTTGCCCTTGTTCAACCCCTCTTCCTTTTTCCTTCCATTTCCCCCCAGTATCATTGTCTTCTTCAAGCTTTCTTGTCCTCTCATGATGTGGCTTTCATCTTTGCCTCTAATAGCCATCCTTCCAGTGAGCAGTCGGGCTTTATTTCCTGAAGTATGGACTGGTTGGATCGTCCAAGGAACTCTCAGAATTTTTCTCCAGCACCATAGTTCAAAAGTGTCCTTCTCTCAGCCTTCTTTATGGTCCATCTCTTGCATCCATAGGTTACTACAGGGAATATCATTGCTTTAACTATGCAGACATTTGTTGCCAGTATGATGTCTCTACTCTTCACTATTTTATCGAGATTGGTCATTGCTCTCCTCCCAAGAAGTAAATGTTTTCTGATTTAATGGCTGCAATCTGCATCTGCAGTAATCTTTGCACCTAGAAATACAAAGTCTGTCACTGCCTTCACGTTTTCTCCCTCTATTTGCCAGTTATCAATCAATCTTGTTGCCATAATCTTGATTTTTTTTAATGTTTAACTGCAACCCAGCTTTTGCACTTTCTTCTTTCACCTTGGTTAAAAGTTGTATAATTTAACTTAGTTTCACTTTTCTTACTTACAAGTTACTTTGTATTTCTCATTAATTTCTTTTAAACTCTGAATGTTCTTAATTTATGTTCTTAATTTGGAACATACTAATTAATCTATAACAGAGGGTTTAGATCCATCATTCCCAAAGTGGGCGCTACCGCCTCCTGGGGGGCACTGAAGCGATCCAGGGGGGCGGTGATGGCACCTGGGTTGGCCCGACCCCCTCCAAAATGGCTGCCAACCCCCATCCCAGCCAAAGAGCTCCTTCTTGGGACGGACTCACCCTGCTGCTGCTGCCCTGTGCCACCCTCTTCTCACCCCTTTCGAGGCGTCCACCGCTGGTAGAAGCCTCAAAAAGGGGCGAGGGGAGAGTGGGGCAGCAGCGGCAGCGAGCCTTGCCTTTGCCCTTCTCCTCTGGGCTCTTCTTCTTCCTCCTTTCTGTTTGGGGACCTCCAAATGGAGAGGAGAAGGAGGAAGACCCTGGGGGAGAAGGAGGGCGGCTTGCTGCTGCTGCCCTGTGCCACCCTCTTCTCGCCGCCGTCAAGGCCTCTGCCGCTGGTGGAAGCCTCGAAAGGAGGCAAGAGGAGAGTGGGGCAGCGGTAGCAGCAAGCCTTGCCTTCGCCCTTCTCCTCTGGGCTCTTCTTCCTCCTCCTCGCTGGTCTCTTCCACCGGTGCCTCCAAACAGGGAGGAGGAGGGCAGGCTGTGCTGCTGTGCTTTTCCCTCCACCCTTTGACGAATCCACCACAGCCTACGTATCAGGTATTTCACAGTGCTCCCCAGATTGTTTGTGAACTACATATCTCCTAAATCACTGTCAATTTCTCCCAAACCTCTCCAGTATTTTATTTTTGTCATGGGAATTCTATATGCCAAATTTGGTTCAATTCCATTCTTGTTGGTGTTAAGAATGTTCTTTGATGGCAGGTGCCCGGGTCGAGGTGGTCTCTCGACCTATTGTGTAGCCTGTTGTCGATCTTTGCAACCCGAAAGACAGTTGCATCTGTCAAGTAGGAAATTAAGGGACCACTTAGTGGGGAGGCTAAATTTAACTGATTTACAAGGCCATAAAAGATCTCCAGGAAACACGCTGAGGAATGAAGGAGTGCGACAGCTCCCCCTGGTGGCCAGATGTTAAATTGTTTCTGTCTGTCTTGTGTTTGTGTGTCTAAATGCTTGTTCATTGTGATCCGTCCTGAGTCCCCTGCGGGGTGAGATGGGCAGAATATAAATGAAATAAGTAAATACATAACTCCAAGTAATTGCAACTCCCAAATGTCTGGGTCTATTTTCCCTAAACACCACCAGTGTTCAAATTTAGGCATGAGTATTCGTGCCAAGTTTGGTCCAGATCCATAGTTGTTTGGGGTGTTGGTCATGGGAGTTCTGTGTGCCAAGTTTGGTCCAGGTCTGTAATTCGTGGGGGATCTCAGTGGTCTGTGGAAATCAGAGCTGAATTGGTTGAAGGTACTGCAAATCCCATCATCCATTGTCCATACTCCCCCAAACATATTGTTTTTATGATTAATCACTAGGCTTTAATTATGTTCAGTTTGTAACAATGAAAATCCTGCATATTAGATATTTGCATTAGAATTCATATGAGTAGCAAAATTATTTATGAAGTAGCAATGAAAATATGCTTGGGGGTCATCACAACATAAGGAACCTTATTTAGGGGTCACAGCATTAGAAAGGTTGAGAACCACTGAACTAATACATATATCTTTCTGTTTAATTGCTATTACATTTTAAAATAAATTAATTTCTAGTGGGGCGGTGAGTAATTTTTTTTTCTGGAAAGGGACCAGTAGGCCAAAACAGTTTGGGAATCACTGGTTTAGATAAATTTAATATTAAGAGAACTGCCATGAATACTAACAGCAGCAACAACAACAATTTTATTTTACACTGCCTCCATCTCCCTGAAAGGACTTGGGGCGGCTTACATATGGCACAATGTTCCTAAAACATTGCATAAAATAAACACACAGTATAATACAGAATAAAACTAAAAGCATATAAAACAATAATTTAAACTCAAAAACAGCACACAATAACCTATGGCAAGAACTCGTGAAACCTGGCCAACTGTACACCATAACAAGGGAATGAATAGTGCAAATTATAGCTGATGAGCAATCCACAAAGTGTTGAGGAAACACGTCTAATACTTCACTGAGCTATGTTTGTTGTTTTACTGTATTTTAAACTGGGGTCTTACCACACTATTTCTAAGGAGTGAAATAACAAAACCTGATGGTCTATGACTAAACAAACAAAAAGTGCCAGGTCTCCATTTGGCCTAGCTCAGAAATGAGCTAACTATTTGCACCTAAATGTAGCAAACACTTAACTAGTCACCCGTGAAGGTCAAGTGAGCCATTGGAAATTAGTGTGATATGCTCATTTATTATTATTACTATTTGATACATAACAAAATTATTACACAGCAAACAAGATCACAATTATTATTATTATGTATTTTGATATATCAATGCTTAACAGCTGCTATGTCAGTTATATAATATAGATGAAACTTTCCCAATTGTTTTCCTTTTTTCTCATTTCTTTGCTTCCTAAAGCAATTTTTTCATGTTTGAATTTTTATATATTTATCCACACTCCTGGGAATTTTTGATAGCTGCAAAATATAGCTGAAGAGAGCCTGACCATTGAACTTTTAAAAATCACAGTTGTGCAAAATCCATTCTCCTTTCTGAAGCTCTTTCCTCTTCTTCCAACCCTTCCTGGTAGAACAAAATACTTCTTTCTCTCTCAGGCTCAGGTAGGTGCTGGATTAAACAGGTCTGCTAATGCAGAGGCACCGAGGCACGTTGAAGCTCTGAGCTCAGCTTGGATTGGTGTTGCCAAGGCCTTTATCAAGTGCCACCCCTAGAGACACTTCCAGTGCCAGGACTTGGTTTGACTTTGACTCTTCCCCAAGGGCTTTGCAGAACACCTTAAGCAGAAAGGGGACAGAGATGGAGGCACTCAGAATCCCCATGTTCATGCCTTGCTCCTTTGAAAGCCGCTGTTTGTAAGTGTGACACTTCATGTTGTGTGTGTCTGTATGTCAAGGAAGAGCTCATTCTTTCAACATAGTGACTGCTGCTGTTACTATTTATTTCAGTAAGAGGAACAATTCAATTCCTTTCGGTTTCTCACTATCTAAAAGACACAGCTGCTGTGTCTGTCCACGTAAGATAAAGATAATAACTTAAATGTGGAAAGGAGATAACTGGCATATCTTTAGTGGCTTTTCTGTTACACTAACCAGACTTTATGGGTAAGACAAAACACTGAATTTGGTTTTAAATATGGGGCCATTCAAATGACAAGCCTACTTTGTTTAAAGAGACTAAATTTTCTTTGGTGTTTAAATAAATATGTGCATTTTCTGGTTGAGGTGGAGTATACTGTAATATAGCATTATTCTCAATCTGAGATAATTTGGTGGCCCATCTTTTTGGGTTGTTTAACTTCTGTAATCAGAATTGCCTCCTTGCAGTTTTTCTTATCTGCTGTCAGTAATCTAGCAGAAAAAATATTATCATATATTATGAGATTTGGAGTTGGAGAAGCCCCAATTTTTAGGCCCTGATTCAAAGGGCTATGGATACTTTTATGAAGTGCTGCTTCTGGGTCAAGAAATAAAGAACCACTTGCTAATTTATTTGTCTTCAATGAGAAAGGGTGTCATGACACCCTGTTTTCTTCAAATCATTTCCTGCTTACGCAACCTATTGTAGTGTTTTCTTGGTAATTTTTTTCCAAATACTTCTTTCTCTGAAGCTGAGAGGGTGTGACTTGTCCAAATTCACCCTGTGCAGTTCCAAAGCGGAGTGAGGATTCAAATCCTGTGGCACATCTACACTGACCATTTAGGTCAGATAGGCTCCAGCTCTGTGGTGGCTAAACTCTGCATGGAGCTGACCAGGAGTAACAGAGGGCATGACCACTGTAACAGCCTTGCTCGGCATTAACCTAATTCAGAGGCACATAATTCAGAGTATCCCTCAACTTTGTGCCCATCTAAATAGCAGGACTACTTCCAGAACAGAACTAGCCACATTTATTCTCCCTATCAATCTCTTTTCCTAAGCCCATATTTCTGAGGGGATGACACTTACCATCCCCTCCCATCCTCTGTGTTATGCTGTCTCGGTCCATGACATGGATCCTACTTATCATCTGATGCCTGTAGTGACATCGACCAGGGCAATGAGGCTTTTGAGGACGAGAGGTGGGAAAGATGGGAGGACCTCCTCCTCCTCCTCCTTCCCTCTCCTTCATCTCCCCTTGCTCCTCCTGACATCATTATAGGCAACAACTGACAGGTAGTGTCACAGCTGGAGACCACTGTGACACAGAGGATTGGAGGGGACTCTAAGGATGGCCATCCAGTGGTGCTGAACTATTCTCAGTGCTGCTAGGCAGTCAGGACTCCCTCTTATCTCCGCAGTGGCCAGGAGTGTGCATGCATGACCCAACCTAGGGCCAATCCAACATATTCTTTGTCAGATTAGTAGTGGTAGATCTGCTCCTGGGCTCCAGATTCATCGTCCACTAAAAACCAATACACCGTGCTGGTTCACAACCACAGCTTCACCCCTATCATTTCTATGCATTTTAGCAAGAATTGTGCTTTCTCCCTTTTAAAATGCATATGGCAAGCATAGGAGAAGATGATTATTGACTAAAAAAGATGCAAGCAACCTGTGCAAATCATGAGATTGCCATAAATCAAGAGACAACTTCATGGCACATATGCAGAAATAAGTTATCCATTGTTTATACTTTACAAAGATAGCTTTTATGATTTCTGAAAAACTATGCTTTACAAATGGAGAATGATTTATGAAAATGTGAAATACCTCTTACCAGTAGATTAACTGGGTGTTGACACTCATACACACAAACCCCTCTTTTTCAAGAACAAGTAAAACATGGAATCCCATCCCAATTCCTCAGCCATTTTTTATGTTGAGGGAGAAAAATTAAACTTTTTCCCTCCTGTATTAACAGCTGCTATTGAGGGAACCCGGAGGGGGAGTGATCGACCTGGTTGATTCTTCAGACCATGTTATCTAGATGCTATGTATGAGTGATTAACAAAGTGACTTTTCCCCAGGTCCATCGTGACTACTAGTACTTTGAAACATTCCTTTCCAATCTTTTCTAATGGTTGCCTGTTGCATCTCTATATCAGTACTTAGTAAACTATTTCCAGCTAGTCCCAAAAGTTGTGCGTCCCTGAAAGTGAGTTAGGCATTCAAGCACATAAACTTTATTGAATTGCAATTTATGGGGGTGCGGAGGGGAGGGGGGAGGGAGGAAGAAAGGAAAAGAAACTACCTCCAAAGTTTAATAATTATTTAGTGAATGCTCTTGGGTCATGAGAGAGGCTCTCATTAGTTTAGGGAAAGCACTGCTGCTCAGCAAATTGTGAAGGTGTGTTTAAAGGTGGGGTGGAAAATGGGAAAATTCTAAATGTAAGTTATGTAGCTGACATCATGGTGCCCAGAACAGATGCACTTCAACTTTCTTACTCATAGCCAATAAGGTTATGAAGGAGTGAATAATAATAATTTTACAACAGATCTGGATGGTAGCATGTTAAGAACAAACAGTGCCAAGAAAACAAGTACATGTGGTTTTCCTCTTAATTTTGGATACTCTGATAACAGGTCCAGGGGCCGTCTGGTGGCACAGTGGGTTAAACCGCTGAGCTGCTGAACTTGCTGACCGAAAGGTTGGTGGTTCGAATCCGGGAAGCGTGGTGAACTCCCCGTTAGCCCCAGCTTCTTCCTGCCTAGCAGTTCGAAACATGGAAATGTGAGTAGATCAATATGTACAGCTTCTGCGGGAAGATAACAGCACTCCATGCTGTTATGCTGGCCACATGACCTTGGAGGTGTCTATGGAGAATGCCGGCTCTTTGGCTGAGAAATGGAGATGAGCACCATGCCCTAGAGCCGGACACGACTAGACTTGAATGTCAGGGGAAACCTTTACCTTTAATAACTGGTCCACCATCTATTATCTGATGCTTAAAAAATTAAAAATTAAAAGTGATGTATACATTAAAACAAATTTAAAAATATTTGGAAAACAACCTTCAGAAACAAAAATAACTGATAATCTAAGCAGTATTGAAATAAACAAAACCCAACAAAAATTAAAATGCAAGTGCTTTATGGCTGGCATCCAGTTGTTGCTATTTCTTAAAATAGTATGATGATTTGCATTATTTATGGTTATTTCTCTTTGTTAGATGTCTTGAAGTGCTTAATAAAAGGTTGTTGTCTTCACAGTCTTATATGTTGTCTCTCACCCACCCACTTGTGACGGTTTCTTTGCAAGATTTATTCTTAGTAGATTTACCATTGACTTCCTCTAAGACTGAGAGAGTGTGAGTTTCACAAGTCACACATCAAGTTTCTTTTGGTGTGCTCAAACCTTTGTCTTTCAAAATCCTGATCCAGAACTCTCAAACTATCATACCACACTGACACACAAATATAAATCATAGCAAATCATCATCATCATCGATCACTCGTATACGAGTATGATTGTCTTCCAGGTGTAGTGTCTTGGTGGTGGGTCTGTAGGTGACTGTAGAGACCTATTCTTGATCTGCATGTCTTCCACAGTGAGGACATCAATGTCCAGGTGGAATGTAGTCCCAGTTAGGGTTGGCTTGATGCACCTTCATCTTGTTATGTTTCTCCCTTTCGCCCTCCATTCATGCCGCTTCAAATTCCACAGCACTGTTGTTCACTTACATTTATCATTTACATTGTTAAATGGGCTCTTGCTTTTGGCGTCATACTACCCAATTATAGTGATATGAGTCCATTCTGATTGCCATGACAATAAGATTTGAAATCTTCAGATTTCTAGTTTACGGAGGGAAATTAAGACTTTCAGCCAAAGAGCTCTAATGCCCCACCAGACGATAAATCCAGTTAAATTCCATAGGGTGCAGTCATGATAGAATGGAATCCCAGGGCTATGATTAGATGGTGTGAACGGGCATTATGAAACTGTAGCATTGCAAATCGTTCATCTGTAGGATTTATGTAAGCAACATTTAACTGGTGGAAATGTCAAATTCTTCCCCGTAACCAATTGGCCTCAACTTGACAGAATTCTTTCTATGATTTTAGGGATGTTGTTTGCTTCCAGCCCCAGCCCATTTCACTGATTATCAACTTTAAAAATACCTTTATAAACAGTATTTTGTGCATGCATACTTTGTGGCATGAGGGGGATGTTTATAAGTGGTCTTATATAGTTCCTTTTTACATACGTCAAGCTTGTCAAATGTGAAATCGTGAAAAATCGTGAAAAAGTGAAATTGTGGCTGTGGGACCAGGCTTTTTCACATTAGCACAATGCAGCACTTTGGATTGGAATTGTAATGGCAAGTTGATGGATATAGCTCAATGCTTATGTGGTGGACGGAAACTGTTTTTAACCTAAGTGTATGTGTATTATGTGTTAATGCTAACTGTATTTTAATGCTTAATGTCTATGGTTTTATATTATATTTATATTGTGTATCGACATCAAATTGTTGCCTTTTGTTAGGCCGCGCTGAGTCCCCCCTCATGGGTTGAGAAGAGCGGGGTAGAAATTGTCAGATTATTGCATTTTGAATAGCAATTCATGAGTCAGCACAAGATATATTTTCGCAGTTTGAGATGACCTGCAGTGTGACATGTTTGACACCAGATGGCGCTGTCTCAAGACTGCTAAATGGAACCTTGAGGAATTTCCGTTACAAAGTGACAGTTGGGATTTGTCAGTTGGGATTTGAGATCTGTGAGGAAAGGATGTTTAGAAAGGTAGCTGTGATGGCTGTTGTTTTTCGATGTTTTGCCAGTTATTGTTAAATACAATTCAATACAAAGTTATATATTTGCCTTGTGAATTGAATGAGAGTTTCATTATTCACACGAACAGAGACTGGAGTTTTTGGGCCGATGGGGAATTAAACTTCTATATTTCTGTTGCCTATCCGCTGTGACATAAATACTCAACGCCGAAAAGAAATGATGCAAATGCCTGGGGCCAGCGTATCTGAGGGACCGTCTCTCCCCATATTGCCCTATGAGATCTCTCCGCTCTGAGGATACCAACCTCTTGGCTGTCCCCTCTGCAAAAGCGGCCAAACTGACAGCCACTCACCGTAGGGCTTTCGGTGATTGCACCAACACTTTGGAATGCCCTTCCGGCAGAGACGCGGGTCATTCACGACCTGCTCCCCTTCAGGCGGGCGTGCAAGACCCACCTCTTCCAGCTTGCCTTCCATGGGTAGGTCTTAGCGGGACGCACCCCCCTGTTGGAAACGATCCTCAACCCAGGTCGTTTTTAATTGCTGTATTTTGATATTTTAATGATGTTTTATGCTCTGTTTTTATTCTGTATCGCTGCTTTTACCTTTGATCTTCTTTTTAGTGCTGTGAGCCGCCCCGAGCCCACCGGGAGTGGCGGCATAGAAGCCGAATGAAATAAATAAAATAAATAAATGAAATAAATAATAAAATATTGTCCCATCATTTGTCGAACAGACCTATTGAGAACATCATTGCTATGTGTCTTCAAATAATGACCTCCTTATGGTGACCCAGTCCTATGGTTTTCTAGGCCTATTATTTAAACAAAGAAATAAAAAGAAATCTCATCAAGATTTATTCAAAAGAGGTTTGCCATTGACTTCTTTGGGGCTGAGAATATGACTTGCCCAAGATCACCCAGTGGGTATGGAGCCCCCAGTGGTGCAGTGGGTTAAACCCTTGTGCCAGCAGGACTGAAGACTGACAGGTCAGATATTTGAATCCAGGGAGCGCGTGGTTGAGCTCCCTCTGTCAGCTCCAGCTCTCCATGCAAGGACACGAGAGAAGCCTCCCACAAGGATGGTAAAACATCAAACATCCAGGTGTCCCTTGAGCAATGTCCTTGCAGACAGCCACTTCTCTCTTGAGAAACTGCAAGAAGAGACTTGTGTTTCCATGGCTGAGCCTGGATTTGAACAATGCTTTCCTAAAATCATATTTCAATATTTGAAGCATTACCCATACTAGTTCTCTTCATAAAACATGCTAAATGGTAAAACTCTTAATAAAAATAGTTAGTACAACCCTGTTAAATTAATGGAAGAAGACTACAGTGATTCCTTGTGCAACACACACACATATTTGTTTTTTAAAACTTTCCAATAGGTAGATTAAATGATTGTATTGAGAACATCCGTGAGTGTCTTCTGGCTATTCTGGGAGTTCCAATATGCTGGCGACTAGGATTAGAGATTTGGAAAGCATTAGGTTCCATGTCTTTTATTTCTGAAAGTCTTTAGCCCGTGAGAACAAATGGCTGACAACTAGAATATCTCTGCTTGTTTCCATTAACTAAACTACATTTCTGTTAAATTCAGTGTTGTAATCTGTTTCCTGTATAACATTTCCTATGGTCTATCCAACAGCACGCACTAGTGTTGAAGTATAATACTGTATATTCACATAGATATGTATTAATCAGAATTTGGAATCTATTTGTTTAACAGGAAAATGAATGGCAAATAATCATTTTGAAGTATTGATTGATCAGCGGGAAGACTCACTTTCTGTAGTTGTTGAAAAGCTAATTTCGGTGTCCCCAAACAATGGAACGATGTAAATGTTGTCTCCACAAATGAAAGATCACACTTTCATTTTAAAGTAAGCTACCACAGTCTTTCTCAACCGCTGTGCCGTTTGGGAGTGGCCGAAAGTGTGCTACCACAGCGTGAAAGCCTCTCTGCCCCCCTCTCCCCCCCATCCTCCTACTGCTGTATTTTTATTTTTCCTACTCGTGTCATTGGATGATTGTGCATGGTATTAGCTGAGAAAAGGAGGCGGGGCCCAGCCTTCCCTCCACGCATGGACCCAGGAGGGAAAGGCTTCCCCTTCTGGCGCTGGGACCGTGCGTGGGGGCAAGGAGGGAAGGCTGGGGCTCGCCTCCTTTTCTCAGCTGAAGAGCCGGTGTTCCCTGGAGGCGCCTGCAGAGAACGCCGGCTCTTCGGCTGAGAAAAGGAGGCGAGACCCAGCCTTCCCTCCTGCCCCAGGCACGGAGGGAAAGGCTTCCCCTTCCGGCGCTGGGGCTCACCTCCTTTTCCTCAGCCGAAAAGCCGGTGTTCTCTGCAGGCACCTCCAGAGTCACGTGGCCACGTGACTCTGGAGGCGCCTGCAGAGAACGCCGGCTCTTCGGCTGAGGAAAAGGAGGTGTGCCCCAGTGCTGGAAGGGGAAGCCTTTCCCTCCTGGGTCCGTGCGCCTGCCTGCTCGTGCCCCCGGGAGGCTGGCCTGCCTGCCTCCGCCTGCCGGACTCCGCCCTGGGTGAGTCCCCGCGGGGAGGCAGCCTTCCCTCCTTGCCCCCACGCTCCTGCTCTCCACACTCTGCACGTGCCCGGTCTCCCTGTCTCCCTCCCTCCACCTGGGTCTCAGATCCATCATTATTTGAGTCCACAGTGCTCTCTGGGTGTAGGTGAACTAAAACTTCCAAACTCAAGGTCAATTCCCAAGCAACCCCTTTCAGTACTTTCTGTTGGTAATGAGAGTTCAATATTACAAATTTGGTTCAATTCCATTGTTGCAAGAGTTCAGGATGCTTTTTGTTTGTGTGTTAACTATAAATCCCAAAAACTGTAACTCCCAAATGACAAAATCATTTTTTTGACTGATGGTCCCTCCTTGGGTTACTATTAATATGTTTTGTGGCCAAATTTGGCAGCAATTTGTCCAGTGGTTTTTGAGTTCTGTTTATCCCACAAATGAACATTACATTTATATTTATAGAGAGAGAGCGCACACAACAGCGCAGGCAGAAAAGCAAACACCACAGGGAAGCATGTCTGTATATGAGGGTGAACATTAGGAAGAACTTCCTGATTGTGAGAGCAGTTCAGCAGTGGAACTCTCTGCCTCAGAGTGTGCTTCCGTCTGGCTGCTCTCTTTCCAGTTAGCTTCCCTGAGAACTGGGTACGTTTTAGTGTTTATGTTTATCAACTATTACTACATTTGGCATTGACTAGACGTGATAGCATTTCTAGTGACTGTTGATCAACTCTCCTGTTCATTGTTCACCAGTTATATATTAACTATATGTATATATATAGTCATTTTGTGTCATTTTGGTTGGTGGTGTGCCCCAGGATTTTGTAAATGTAAAAAGTGTGCCGCGGCTCAAAAAAGATTGAGAAACACTGAGCTACCATATATACTATTGCATAAGGGAAAAATCAGCACTAATAACTTTGTTTGGATTGTACATTGAAATGAGCTGACCTTTTTTGCACTTCCTGAACTAAGACATGAAACAGAATGTAATTATTATTTGATTTTCTTGTCTCTGATTTAAAAAATGATAGAGAAAAAATGTGTGAACATTGGGGGGGAGGGGGATGGGAACAGGCAGAAGACTGACCAAAAATATACGCATGGGAGAAAGGATCTACAAAAAGCTATACATTAAAGAGAATTGCATACAAACATCTGTAAATTGGGTGAATGCACGCAAAGACAAATGTGAATTTACATGAGGACTTCAGGGAAAAAAACCAGAAATTGGATGAAATAAAATTGTGCTTGAAAAATACCAATATGTCAGTAGAAAAAGCCCAGAAGGCAGACAGAGCTAGTCATTAGGGTTGGTGTCATCCATTATGGTAACTCATGTTGTCATGTCTATGAACCTCTTCCCATACCAGAACAGACCACAACATTGTGCCAGAAAACCCACAAAATTTTACAAAATCAGTGAGTAGAAAAAAACCGGCAGGAGCAAAAACAACCATGCTTGCATGCAGTCTGTATAGACATAAACACATAAATATTATAATTGAGTAATCATGACAGATCTGACCAGAGTCCATGTGCATGTGAAGGATCAAAAAGTAAATCAGCGTAAACTTTTAACCATGTAAGCATATCAATAGCTGAACATACAAAATAATTTTTTGTGGTTACCAGTATATCTAACTAACAGATATTTTAATAAAAAATAAAACATAACTTCACACATTTTTTGTTCTTCATAAGTGCCTTTAGTCAGAGATATTTATAGTTTGCCTTTCAGAAGACAGAAACTTTATGTGTGGTTCACCTCCTCTTTTGTTGTTGTTAGTGAGAGATTGCTCCTTTATATTCCTCTTCCACTTGGCTTCGAAACAATCACTAGATCCTTGCTAAACATTTTCAGCCTCCTTTCATCTTTCTGACAGTAGCAGAGACAAAATACTTCAGTGGATTGTATCTTAAGTGATGTTTTGAAAAGCTGCTTACCTCCAATAACTCTCATTCAACTGAAAACATATAGCTCCCCCATTTTTTCTGGTAGCATTGTTTAAATCAGTTTTATCTTTCTGGTCTCCATTTGGAGAAAGACACCCCTTTCTTTGTCTATTTTAAGGTTGTGTTCTTTACCTTCAAAGGTGAAGAAGATAAAGAGTTTCAGCATGGATCCTTGCTGAGACTCCTTCATTATTTTTATCATTATTTTGATCTCTCCAAATTCCACTTGTTGTTTAACCACAAACCATTCTGTTGTTTATTTGAAGCAATAGTGGTAACCGTTTTGGGAACTCCAGCGGCAGGCTTAATATTAGCTCTAGATTGGTTCAATATTGCAAAACGTACGCTCACACATTGCAGGGCACATTGCAGGCTAATCTTTTCATTCCTTCACATTCCAAACACATCTGGTGCTTTGGTACACAATAGAAATCCATTTAGTGCATCAAACCTAAATAGCTTTTTAAAAAAAAAGTTGCAATAGCAAGGATAAATTTATTTGAAGAATATTTAGATCACAACACAAATTATAATTCAGACTGGTACCTGATTTGTTTTGATTTTGGTTTTTAAAGCTATGTCTTTTCTTGGTTTGATGTTTAAATGGATGTGTCCCAGCTTTAAAAGGGCTGGGTCCCCTTGTTCAGGCCACTAGCATGTATGGCATGTCCTTTTAAATGTATAATATCAGACAGTGGGACTGTGTCTTTCTCACTGTGGCTTTCATACCATCTTGGTATGCACCCAAATGGAAGGGAAATAGTGTGAAATATAAATAGTGCATAGCAGACACATAAGGAACAAAAAGCACAGGGACACATTTCTGGTATATACTTTTTAATTTATTGCTTGACAAATTGCAGCATTCAAGGGATAGAGCAAGAGAGGATATGAAACATAGAAGAGCTCTTCATCAAATGAAGTCCCATATGGCCTCTAGATTCACTGATAAGTTTAAGGTGGCATCATTTGCATATATTAAGACAGATAGATAGACAGATGAATAGATGGGTGGATTGATGAAAATATGGACAATAAGAACTGTTACTTCTCTAGAAATACAGTAATTATCATCATCTTAGAGAAGGCTGTGGCTATATAGCCTACATGCCTATTCAGTATGTTGCCCACGTGCTAACTACTAATGGTTTTGAATTAACTGAAAGTCTCCTCTTGTGCTTCTGTATCTTTAAACTTACAGTGGGATGTCTTTCCAATATTATTCTGTGGCCTCACTTCAGATAGAGAACTATTTTCCGTAAAGCCGGGCATGGGACTACTCTGTTTAATTTACTCATAT